>CAJQUW010006984.1:0-20938 GCA_907163375.1 Prostheceraeus crozeri | reverse complement strand
CAGTAGCACTGTTGAATAAGTTCTTTCAAGTCTCATATTCAAAGCCAATTTTGGTAAATTATGCTTTTCAAAAGTTTAAGAAAGTATGTCAACAGGTGAATCATAGCCTGACGGCGCTTTTTACGTGTGTTCTGAATCAAGTCTTCTAAACGTGAAGCATCAATCACTTTATTTTCATTGTATGATTTCTCTCTTTCATTTAATTGAGATGAGGGTTCATATGTTGAAAAGAGATTGCATGTTGCGCGAGATGCTAAAGGTGTGTAGTCGTTACAGAGTCACGCATCTTATTCTTCAAGTTTTTCAAATTGTCAACAGTTTCCGATTGTAATATTACAGCACGATGTAGATCATTGATGCTGAACATTTTGCTGATAATCTATTCTTTCTATACATTTGATTTGCATGAGGTTGCTTTACTTTGCTTTGGCATGGCAGTCAATTTGTTACATAATTATTCATCCTGAGGGGAATAAAAACAAATCATGCGAGAATTAAGAAACTCATAGTTTGTAGGGATAATCAATGGTGGAGTTTTCAAAATATTCCACTTCGAAATCTTTAAAATTCTTCCGGACACTCTTTGCGCTTTAAAGGGTCTATGGAATATCCGTTAAACCGTTTTATGGGGTTTTTCTGAGTTTTAAAGCTTGCTTGAAAAAATTTCAATTAAGGCTTTTGAATCCTCTGGTAGCAAACTTGTCGCGCTAAAAATTTCATCAATTGGACTTTTATTCTACGCGGAATTCTTGAGAAAAAAAAGGCCATTAATAGTGGTTCGTAATTTCAGTATTTTTCGTGATACGTGCTTTTCTTTTCCACTCAGGGGAAAAAAAAACAAATTTTGTGTTGTATATTAGATTGATAAAAAAAAAAACACCTTCTTATGGTGTTGGACTCTAGGCGGCGGGAGTTTGGAACATATCTGTAAAACATCTTTTTGGAATTGTTACTTTTCTTTTTAATAAAAATCATCCCAATACCAGCAAAACATTCATTAGACTGAAAAATGGTTTTATTTCCACTGGGGAAAATAATTCCATTTCATGTCAAATTAAACAGTTGCGACTTGGCAAATTCCTGGGAAACAAAGCGACGGTTGATAAAAAAAATACCATAACACCCAAATTCAAACTCGATTGATAAGGTTTCCCTTATAAACAACAAAATTTCCCTTTCTTCTTATTCCAATAAATTCAGCGTTGGAAAAAAAAAAAAAACAGTTTTTACCTGCATGAGATGGACCTGATACAGTCAGAAGAAACTTTTATCAAACACATTGAAGTCTGAAATCCATTTTATTACTTTGAGGGGGGGGACTCAACATTTGCATTTAATTAACGCTTAGAGCCAAAGATATTACCCAATAGGTTGGATGCCCACGGGGGCAGGAGCTATCAATTGGGAGAGTATTTGCTGAAAGGAAACCGCCCCTTTTGTGTTAAGAGTTTTCCTCTTTCTTTGAAGGGGCGGGAACTTTAGGATTGGAGTATGGAAAAGCAATTTTGTGGGGCATATCGACTTAAGTAACTTTCGTTGTTTTGGCGCTAATTTCTTCGTCCTCAACTTCCTCACACTTTGAGAAATATTTCACGCACATGAATTTATCGTTGGGTCATAGTCGTATAGGCATTGTATCGCTGATTTTTGGCTTTCATTCGTCGGAAGACGCTTGAATGGCTGAAGAAAAACTTTGAAGACTTTTTACGTTTCGCCATTTTACGTTTCCGCCATTTTCCATATTAGTAATTGCTCTAAAAACCTATCTTTTACACATTTTGCATAGGTACTAAAAAAAACTATTGCGACATAAAGTGGGGGGGGGGGGGGGACACTCGAAATGAGCAATGTCACAGTGGTTACATTTTGCAAACGTTGAATTGCAATACGTATGAAAAAAAAAAAAAAAAAAAATACAGCGTTGACAAAAAAAAAAGCGTGCTTAACATTTCTCTTGAAGATGCGCTTTTCAAATTTTTTCCATCCTTTCGCTTACATACATCACCAACAAACCTCATAGTTTCACCGTTACTGATGTCCATAGCAAGTCTTTTTGAAGATATGAATTTGCTAGCCTTTTCTAAATAATAGACGCATGTACAGAAGGAATATACTTCGAGAGTGAGCAGACATAGCTCGAAAACCAGTTGTGCTACAATCAAGTACCACTGCATTTTCAATTTTTCTTTATGGAAAGTTGAATGTGAATATCTGAAATCGCTTCAATCACTAGGGGGGACTGCTACCATGTTGGTTAAATTGCGTTAAGACGTTCGCAATTTTTATCATATGTCTTTTAAAAAAAAAAAATTCTTTCTTCGGGGGGTGGATCTACCACTTCCATTGAATAAGAAGCAAAATGGAAAGAGCGACTTTCCACCTCTTTCTTTCCAAAATTGGGTGGGGGGGGGGGGACTAAACTTAATTTTCGCAACTAATCGCGCCATGGACAATGCTATCAGAGAAATGGATGTATTCATTAAGAAAAAAAGAACAGAAAAAAAACAGAAAAAAAAAAAAAGAAAAAAAGAAAACAAAAAAAAAACTCTAGACAATAGAGTGCTAGCATATCGACCACTGCTTCGATGGACGGGTCTGGTCTCATCTTTATTGGAAAATTTATCACATAATCTTGAACAGCTCCTTTTAAACTTTGCCTATGAAAATGTAATGTTCCGCAGTCGTTTGAGAAAGACATGATCGCCCTTTAACTAACCCATCCATTGCATGAAAACAACTCTTCTCATAGTAACATTTATTGAATAACGGTAACAAGCATGCATTATAAATCAATGGTTTGAAAGAGATAAAATAGATACAGCTGGTAACTATCATACAGCGAGCAATGATAACCATACAGGACTTTGGCAGTGTTGAGGTAAGGAGGAAAGAAGCATTGGTTATGAACGTAGCTACTACAACGAACAGACAAAATAGGAACACACAAATCCATAAAACGTTTCGTGACTTCATGATAATGTTGATTCACTCTACTATCCCAAGGCGGGAGCAAAATATCATCAATGATTAGATTGGGAAATACTTTCCTCTCCTTACCAGGATTATTACAAAAGATGCGTATAACATTGAAAGCAGCTAACCATCGTTTAAAGTCAATAAGAAGAGCACTTTCACTAGAAAAGCCATAGTCTTGCAAATATTTCAGATTAAGTCCATGAATGTGTTTTCTCGCCCATTGATCAACATTGGGATTGCAGTTGGCATGTTGATGATAGACACTGACAATCTGATATGTGCAAGTGTTCATAGCAATAGCACTGAGCTCCTGTACAGGTTCACCCTCACAATCCATAAAAATGATGATAGAAGCCTAAAACGGAAATTTACACATCTAAGGAAACGTTCTATAACATATTACAAACTGAAGAATTACATCGATGCTTTTCACGACAAAATACACAAATGATATGATGGCAACGAAGAAGTAAAATGTATCTAATAAGACCACGTCTACGACACTCAAAGCACATAAGCGAATTGTCATAGGGTAGAGTTAGGAAAGGACTAGTATTCTCCTTCTTTGATTTGCGTTTTGATGCAGCATTCTTCTCCGACTTGCGCTTCGTACCACTGCTGTTAAGGATTTGATCAATTATGTCGTCCACGTTGGGTGGTTTCGGAATATATAGGATGGATTCCATATGCATGGAGAGAGAGGCTATTTTATTATGCTTATGCCGACCATAATATAGCCCATTCACTTTGAAAAGGATATCCCAAGTACCTTCTCCGAGCTCGTCGCATGTGATGGGTGTTGAATGATCTCCCTCCTTCTTATAGTAAGTGCACCAATGTGATACCGGTAGGCAAATTTGATTACCATCCCAAATCTTTCTATAGGGAGTATCCTTGTCATCTCTCGCCTTCCACTCTTGGGCAAGAGGAGTAGGAATGTCCATATTTAATGTCACGTACTCCTCAATAATATCAAGTTGGTGGCGAATGTACGGACTCACGGGGATCAGTATGTAGTCCCCATACTGATTGTGCATTATCTTGACATCCGTGGAAGGGAGCATTCCCGTTTGGAGTACTACGCCATGATCGTCATAACGCAAGACTTGTTTAAATTTACGCTGTAGCGGTCTAGGATTATGGACCTTGGTTGTTTCTTCCACTGGCCTCAGTTGTAGATGATCTGATCGTAGCGAACCTTGTAACGTTTGACCGCCATTTTGTCCTACTAGTGCAGCGGATGGAGTAGATGCCTGAAAATGAAAAAGATTGTAAGTATTAAGTTTACGTTCAAGGGAGGAGAGGGAGGAAAGTAGCGACTTACCATTTTAGTTGGATAATAGAACAGGGAACTAGAGAGAGAGAGAGAAAATGTGCGTCCGTCACTCGTGTGATTCAACGATGGAATGATTCTCACTGTGGAAGGCTCGCTATTTATAAAGAAATGCTTGATTCTCATTGGATGATGATCTCTTGGAGACGCACATAACATCAAGCTGATTCCAAATCTGGCCCTCGTTTACAATCCGAGCTTCATTCGCCCGCTGGAGCTGTTTCTTGGGAAATTCTAACTCTGTGTTTTTCGTCAATCTCCCAAAATCTCTAAATGGCGTCTCACATCTAAACGAAGACAGATATGAACAAGCCGATTCTTTCACTGAATTTGTCTCACTCTTAGCTTTCAAACGAGCTATTGCACGACAAAATCCGTCCACTAGAAGCCAAGATCGACGCGAGCTCTCCCGAGGGGGGGTCAGTGAAATTTGATGAAAAATGTTTTGGTGACGGTCCCAGGTCGAAATTCCACACTTTGGAAAATTTTCAAAATTTTACCCATACAAAGCCACTCTGACACTTAGGATTTTTTCAGGTGAGCTCCGACCTAAAATCTTGTAACAGCTCTAACTTTTGAACGGCTGGTCCGATTGACTCGCGGCAAAAATGGCGTCGAGCAGTTTTTTCTCCTCTTTCAAACGAGTAGCTGTTAGACAAAATCCGTTCACTAGAACCAAAGTTAGAAGATTGCTGTCGGGGGGGGGGGTCAGTGAAATTTGATGAAAAATGTTTTGGTGCCGGTCCCAGGTCGAAATTCCACACTTTGGAAAATTTTCAAAATTTTACCCATACAAAGCCACTCTGACACTTAGGATTTTTTCAGGTGAGCTACGACAGTCCACCCTACCAACCTGGCCGGCACACCACGCCAACCTAGACACCACATCACCGCGCGCTATACGACTGTCGGCCAGAGGGTGGGGGACGTCAGCGAACCTGACGGACGCACGTGGCCGGCACACCACGACACTCTATCGTTCCAGAGGGGGGGACGTCTGACTCAAAGCACCACGGCGGCCGACCACGACACTCTGCCGTTCCAGAGGGGGGGGGGAGGGGGGGGGGGAGGGGGGGGGGGGGAGTCAGCGACGGCGGCCATCTTGCGCGGTCCAGAAGTGGAGTTTTTACTTATATTAGTCTAAAACGGCTGCCTTAGAAAAAACTTGTAATTTCGCACAATAAGACTACCAATAGGCTAACAGTACATTGCGATTGTCATGGAAGTTGACATATTCCATTTTTAAAGTTTACAAAGCTTTCCAGACCAGTCGATAATTGTTTTACCCTTGTTATTTGTTAATACGAATGTTAATTGTTGGTATACATATTTCTCAATTTGTACGTCTCTGGTGCTCAACAGATATCTGTGTAAAGTTGTTGGTTTTCCTTGAAATTTTACAAACAAATGGGGATAGCTTTCGTGAGAGACCACTTTGTTTAATGTATTTTTATGAATTACCGATTATAATGACTTACCTGTCCATATTTACGGAAGCGCTAGATATTTTTTAGCCAATTCGTTCATCAGTGAAACATCGGTAATGTATCAATAACTGATCCGTTAGTTAGCTCCGTAGTATCTATCCCGCTTATCCTAAGTAATCTGTCCGTTCGCTACCCGTCGACGATCTTAAACTTGTCCGTTGGAATCCGTATTTAGTCCGTCAGAGTCCGTATTTAGTCCGTCCGAGTCCATAATTAGTCCGTCAGAGTCCATAATTAGTCCGTCAGAGTCCATAATTAGTCCGTCAGAATCCGTAATTAGTCCGTTGGTTATCTGTGGTCAGTCCGTTCAGAATCCGCGAATTCATCATATCGTCAAACTGTCGTCAGATTACTTCTAATGCGGACAAATAATGTCCGCTATTGTTCCTTTGAAGTCCGTTCATTAATGCCTTGGGCTACCCGTTCTTTGTCCTTTCATTTCCGCACAAAATGACGCCAAGTTGGACATTTTGACGCAGTCAGACTTTTTGACGCAAATGGACTTTGTTCCGCACGCTCGCATCTCACCAAATTTGGTGTACAGGTAAATTTTGCTGAGATGTATTCAATACATGCTTTCAATACTTTCCGCCGGTTTCGGTTTCGGAGACTCCAGATTTTCGTTCTTACTGACGCAAGTCATACTTTTTGACTCACGACGGCATTCTGACGGGTTGGACTATTAGACGCAAGTCAGACGTTTTGACGCATATTGAATATTTGACTCACGATTGCATAATAAGTTGGAGGGGAGATCATGCATTCATAATCGCGATCAACCATCACAGAGTAAGTTACAGACGTCTCTACCTCTTCATATAGTTTAGGCTTGCATGCAAATATGGCCTGGTAGAATCAGAGGGACTGGTTGACGATCGGTCCCCTTAGAATTTATTATTCAAGATAGTCAATAAATAGGCTACCATAATCTAATTGAAGTGGGTAAATTTTAAGGTGCGAATTCCATGACTATATAGTAGGATGACCGCCTGTCTTGATAAATGCATCATATTAAATCGAGAAATTAATTTTTTCCAATATATGTTAGGACACTGATGATAGAGCACTAGACAGATTTGGCAAATAACTCTTAGCAATCTTTACTCGTCACTTAGCGACATGCAGAAATTTTGCACAAATGCAGTAAAAAACAGAAAATGAAAACTGCGTCAACATGCTCAGAGCAAGTTGCCATACAAATCCTAGAATTATTCATCTTGATCAAATGGTCACCTTACACAATAATGTAACCATAATTGGCAGAAGTTCGCAAAGTATCAATATTCAATGGTCTACAAAATATAGAAATATTTGTATAGTTTCTGGGTGCAGAAAAATAAACAAACAGGTAGTAAAACTGCCTGTAAGTCTCATACGATTTCTTAAATGTTTCTGTAGTCACAAGTGTGAAATTTAAGCTAGGCCTAATTCTCAGTGTCGACTCGTGCTTATTTGAGAGTGGCAATCGTGCCAATCTCCACTTATTTGTCACATTGAAAAAACGTTTCCTCAGGGGAAAGAATTTTGCACGTCACACTTGTGAAATTTTGAACAATACCATTCCCTAGCAAAATTCTACAGCTGAAATCAATACAAATCATGAAATTGACAAACCTGCAATCTTAAGAGCACACATGAGCCTCAAGCAGAAAACTGTGGAAAATGACCCTTTAGTTTGAGATGATGAATTGATTACGCATACAGTAATACGTGGGCAAAAAAAGTAAAAAAATGCCGAACTACTCACTACGAAAAAACATAGATTCTATCTGCAATTTACAAATAGTGCTATGATTTGAATATTAAGGCCTATACTTTAACAAAGTAGGGGACATCTTTGTCAATTAAGGTGCTTTTATTCGATATTCTTTCTACAAGGTCACTTTGTTCACAGCTTGCCCCGGTCCACCTTATCATTCAATGCTTATTGAAACAAAATTTCAACAATATCTAAATTGAAAGTCCATTTCCAGCCCCAAAGCAAAGTAGCTGATGCTATAAAATAGTGTCATTTCTTTAATGGCGTTTACCACAATTCCGTTTTTGCAGTTGCTTCAATTACATCTAAACTTTTGGAAAGCCTGTATGGACATGTTTCGCTGTTTGTTCATTGGAATTTAAATGCAACATAAAATTGGCAACATCCTACTGTACGAATATAAGCTTATGCATAGTGTTAAATAGGTACATGTATATTCGCATTTGCAGGAATGGACAGAAAATAATTTCATACTATAATACATTTCTACTACAAATTTATAATTTGCTTCAAATGAAAAACGGCTATATAGCAGTGAGCTGACAAAACACAGTAAAATCATCGTTAACACCAGCTTTTAATTTATAAATTAATTCATCGATTTAAGTAATACAATTAGCCTGATGCGTATGTACACAAACTTGGTTGTAGAGAAATATGGACCGAAAGGAAGGATGCTTGTCAAGAAGCAGTCAACTAGCGGCATAGGAACGAAGCAGCATTTTAGGTATGAGTTCTTCAAAAGGATCTTCTCCATTTCACATAGGCCTTCCGTGAAACAGATTTTGAAGCTGCATTTTGCTGTCGAAAGTATAGCGCAAATTAGTGTTTTGCCTACCTCTCAGAGTAGCACAATTTGATTTACAAATCCAAAAGCAGACACCAGGAGATTAATATTGAATACAAATGGTGCAATGCTTGAAAATATATCTAGGACTGTGAAATTACATGTAGAGTTGCTGTAAATCGCAGATGTACAATCATTTAACTTGAGACAAATGTGGATCTAGGATAACTGAACTTTATTTTCCTCACCGGTGCTATATTTTCTAAGAGAAAAAAATAGCACTGCTTTCAAATGGCAAATATGCTTTAAATCAAATAGAGTGCTCTATTATCATACTCTAAGACAATAAAGCACTCAGACTTTCGGTCGAAGTTGAAATTCGTTCGTATTGAAAGATATATCATTTTGTCATTTTGAGAATGACTTGTCTCATATCATTGTTATAATAATGGATATGGCTTGCGGTTTGAATTTTAGCTGAATGAGGGTTAATAGCCTATGCATGCACTTTTTCATGTACTGCGGTATCATCAGCCCGTCTCTATTTCTTCTTTCATCTCTTAAAAAGGATTCGTTATTTACACCAAAGTATAATTTGTTAGGAGAATTTTTCCCATTGCTTCATAGTTATCAAAATTCATCTAAGAAGGATAAAGTCGACACTGCAGCGACTGGCTCATCAATTTCTCTGAGCATCAAAGTCGAAAGTCCTGATTAATAGACTGTGCTTGAGGGCATATCGGTGAGGGCATCTGAAGAATCCTTCTTCGGGATAGTGTGGGTGCATCAAGTAGATTTGTATTTACATGTGTGTTAGCTGGGAATTCCGATTTGGGACAGTACCATAGTACTGCAGTTATTCTAGTTGAACGTAGTTTGGCAGACTACTTGCTTTTCATCTTATTCCATTTGTTTCCAGTCTTCATGGATTGTATTAGGCTTACATCCTTCGCTATAGCTTTGCTGATGATGCTTCCCATTTTCTGCCGTCCCAAATTAATGTCTCCCATTTTTGTTTGATCTCGCTCGTGCAGATTTCGAGAGATTTTTGAAAACCTAAAAGCCTAGAAAAATTTGTATTTTGGCTGGGGAGGCCTGAACTAATGACAACATTTTGATAACGTTGGAGAACTAATAATATATTATCATTGTTCTATGATACTGTAATACTATATAGAACTACAATAATAAAGTTATATAAATAACTACTACAATACTAATTATTGTTTTTGGACTTCACACTGTATTTGATGAATACGATTGTCGCAAAAGACGATTCTTCATGATGAACCAAAAGTACGTTGAGGTATCTTCTTAAATCAAAGGAATTTATTGGCTATTAGGTATTATTTATTATTTTATTTATTATAAAAGTATTATGCTATGAATATTTTTTGTTGGATGTTTTTGTTTATATTATGTATGGTAGTTTCTTTTTTTGTTAAATAATTATTTAGTTATGTTATAATTAATTATGTTATTTTGTAGTTTTATTTTTTATTATGGGTTTTAATATTAGTTTTTTGTAATATTATAATTTTTATAAAGTATATTATGTATTTTTTAATAATTTTTATTATTTTGAATTTAATATTTAATAAATTCATATTATTGGTTTTTTAAAATTTGGTTGTGTATTTTATTTTATTTAGATTATAGTTATTGTATATTGGTATTATTTGGATAGGTATTTTATTTTTTAATTTTGGGTTATGAATATTATTTAGTTTTATTTTTATGGTTTTATATTGATAATTATATATATTTTGTATAAATATTATTTTTTTATTGTGTTTATTTTATATTTGATTTGTGTTTGTTGGGTAATTGTGTTATTATTTTTTTTGTTTAGTTTATTAATGTATTAAGTGATGTGGATTATATTGATAATAAAAATTATGTGTAGGATTATATATGGTATTTAAATGTTGATTTATATATATTTATTTTAATTTCTTATTTATTATATTTTTTTTATAAAGTTTAGTATAAGATTTATTATGTGGTTTTTATTATATTTTTTTTATATATATTTTAAGTAGATAATATGTATTTTTTATATTTTTTATTTGATTATATAATATATGTATGTATAATTCGTTATATATTTTTATATAATTATATTATTTTTGTTTATCTTTTATAAATATTTATTTTAAATTAGTTTTTATTATTTTGTTATTTATTTAATTAATATTTAATATTTATATATTTAATATTTATATTTTATTTATTTGTATAATTATATTATTATGTATTATTATATATTATGTTGGATTAAAGTTTTTAAATTTATGTTTTTTTAAAAGTAGATATTATGATTATATATATTTATGATAGTTATGTTATTATTATTATTTTTTATGATTTTGAGTTGTGAGTAAATATATTTATTTTATTATTTATTATTGTATAAAATTTTATAAATTAAATTCTAGTTGTATATTTTTTATTATTATATAATATTTTTCTAATTATTATTGTTGTATAAAATTTTAGATAATTAATTTTAATTATACTAAAATTATTTATATTTTTTTTTATATATAATTTTTATTATTTATTTTTTTTATATTTTTATATTTTTTTTAAATTTATTATTTAAATATTATTGGTTTTTATTTATTGTTTATTTTAGATATAAGTATTAAGTATAAAAATATTTGGTATTTAAATTTATTTTTATTATTGTAATTTAATATTTGATTTTATTATAATATTTTGTGTATGTAATATTATTAAATATATGTTATTATATTTAATTGATTATTAGTTTATTTATTTTTATATAAATTATTATAATATTATTTTAATACTATTTTTTTGGTTTTCTTATTTATTATTTTTTGTAATAAATTCAAATCATTTTTATACTCTATGTGTAGTTTTTGTTTATATATTGTATGGGATTTTATTATTTGTTTTATAATTATTATTTTTAATTAAATTTTTATATATTATTTATTATTAATATATATTATATATTAGTCTATTATAATTTTGTATGTTTTTTTTTTTTTATATATTTTTTTTATTTTATTTTGGAATATAATGTTATTTTTAATTTAATAATAATGATAAATATTATTTATAATATATATTATTTTATTTTTATTTGTTGTATAATAGTTTGTTATTATATATTTTGTTTGATATATTTTATATATTATAAATTTATGTTATGTATTATGTTTATTAATTATATTATATATATTATTGAAATTTTTTATATATTTTATTTTATAAAAATTTTGTATTTAGTTTATTTATATTTAAATATATTTTTTTGTATTAAAGTTTTATATAGTATTTAAAAATTAAGTATATATTTATTAAATTATTTTTTTATAATTAATTTAAAATTGTAAATAAAAACTATGTAGGCTTACAGGACCGAGTTTCGGTATTCACGCTTCTTAAGGGGCAAA
This sequence comes from Prostheceraeus crozeri, assembly GCA_907163375.1. Taxonomy (NCBI): domain Eukaryota; kingdom Metazoa; phylum Platyhelminthes; order Polycladida; family Euryleptidae; genus Prostheceraeus; species Prostheceraeus crozeri. The sequence continues at coordinate 9,168 of CAJQUW010006984.1, read as the reverse complement.
AAAGCTAAAACAATCAACAGAAAGTCAGTGAGCGTCAGGAGGGACAAGCATAGTTATTTTACGCCGTGGGTTAAAGAATTCTACCATTACAATAATTGGTCAAAATCTTTTGCAGAAGTTGCCAGAAACACAACGTTTCTAAGGATTTTTGTTTTGCTTCATCTTCGATTGACAATTATATTATAGAAGAGTAGAAGTGCATGCCTCACGACAATTCTCTGAAGAAGGTTTACTTAAATGAAAACTCGGAATCATTTCAACTACTGGACCCTATTATGTGAGCCTAAACATTCTTTATGCCATTCCATTACGGCCGGGTGCTGTGTCATCGATTTCATTGTTACTGAGTAAGTAGGGTTGTCCGCCGATATTTCACATGTCATTTTTCCATGAAAGTCGTCTAAAAAAGTGAATAAAGGATATAGTATTATTAAAAAAAATTAGATTAGATGTTATATCTCCAATTCCAAATTAAGACGGCCTTAATTGCAATGATTAAGACCGTCTGTTTTGCTATTGTGATACCATTGAGGTAGGAGGCATTTCACCATCATTTTCTCGTTCCCATTGAAAATGGCATTGAGGAAATTCCTATGTTTCACAATTATGATATTAGGTAGATATCTCAAGCTTGAATGCTTTAATGTTCTGAGCTGCATGGGCCTTGTCTGTAGAAAATTATCATTGATTTCAGTCATTTACAGATCAAAAATCTTGGATTTTTGATGTCACATAGATTTAGTTATGTAACAATGCATATATTACTTTCAAAATGACAGCCTAAAAATTTAGTGTGTCATTTGAAAGGTAAATATAATCTTCAGTGTTACTTCCTTTCGAGTGGAACACCAGAGCGGGGTCGAATACAAGAAATAGGCCTAATCCACTTCTATGGGCCTGATCGACGAGTTCAAAGATCACTAGTTGCACAGAAATAGTCAAACAGCCGCTTGAGGCTTGTCTCGGCATTCTCTGTTATTTTTGTCCTGTTTTTTTCTGTTATACTGCATGAATTGCATGAATGTTTTTAGTTGTGTGTACGTGTAGGTAGGTAAAGATGAGAATCGTCATTCGGCTTTCAGACAAAAACTGTGCCAGAAGCCAGTGGATCCCCCCGGATTGTACAGATTGCAATTATCTGTCCGATCTGAGGATTAGTTGGCTTTTTGGATTGTTCATCATTTGCGGATAGCTTCACGCATCGAATGTATAACCAACGATATCGAAATCAAATACTAGATGACAGCGTTTGGTGATAGCAAACTGATATTCAATAATGAGATATAATTTTCTTTAAGCAGCATTTTTAAATTGAATCAAAAAACGTTGTCAGTTAGCCAAGCTGTATTATTATCCAATCTTACAAATTTTCACCGATATGACGGTCTTGTTTCACGTAAAAAGGATTTTCAAATTACATCTTACATAAAAAATCAAAAATATCAATGTCTGATAAGTTGAACATTCATCTTTGTTATTGAGGCTTGGTTTCATAGATTTTATTAATATGGCCTCTCTGAAAGTAGGGTTAATTGCTGTTTGTATCAAACGCTATGATTTTGACTAATACGGGAAAGGCTATGTTAGGAGAGCAACTTAGGTGATGTTTGAGTACAGCTTGAGTCTTTGTTTGTGGGCGTTCTTTAATGGTGTATGGAGTGAACGGACTGTACTCCGATATTAATTGCTTTTACACGTTTTGCATGCTATTTCATACACTACCATAGCTCTCGAAGCAGATGTTGCTGTCAGCAATAACGCACTGATTCAATTTACACTTATGTTTGGAATGTGATTTTCTATTTACGAATGGCTTTGAGAAAATCAAATTCCAAACATAAGTGTAAATTGAATCAGTGCGTTATTGCTGACAGCAACATCTGCTTGAGAGCTATGGTAGTGTATGAAATAGCATGCAAAACGTGTAAAAGCAATTATATCGGGAGTACAGTCCGTTCACTCCATACACGCATTAAAGAACGCACAAACAAAGGACTCAAGTGTACTCAAAACATCACCTAAGTTGCTCTCCTAACATAGCTTGTCCCGTTTACAGTCAAAAACATAGGGTTTGATACAAACAGCATTAACCTACGTTTCAGAGAAGTTCATATTAATAAAATCTATGAAACCAAGCATCAATAACAAAGATGAATGTTCAACTTATCAGACATTGATATTTTGATTTTTATGCAAGATGTAATTGAAATCCATTTTACGTGAAACAGGCCGTCATATCGGTGAAAATTTGTAAGATTGGATAATAATACAGCAGCTTGGCTATCTGATAACTTTTTTGATTTAATAGCAAACTGACATCGAAGTCGCGATTGCTACATATCCATTGTTAACAAAGGGATGCCAGGCGGATAGCCAGAATGCACAGCCGATAGCACGGATATCCGTCAGAAACAACGAACCAGATATCGGTTGGATATCAAACATATCCGCTTATAAGATGCGGATCTCCTTGGGATAAAAATTTGTTATCGCGGAGATAGACTGGGATATCCAAGCGGCTCCTGGCGTAGAAATAGAAATAATGGTGTGCATCCGTTCAGCGTGAAGATCCGTGGATATCCGGAGAAACTATAAGATGCTGATCGGGTATCCGTTTGCTCGGAGGGGTGCGATTTAAAGAAGGCGACATGCAGTGCTTCAGCATCATCATTGTGCGCAACTTAGCTATGGTACAATGCAGACGAAAGTAGGCAGTAATGTTTTCTCGTAATGATGATATCTGCACATGCATGTGACAGATATTTTAGAAGTCTAATTATCGTATGTCTACATGTGTATTCATACCATTGCAGCCCACTGCGATTTCTTGTTTTCTTAGATTCTCTCATTTTCTAATCCCAGCATATAAAAATATCTTTAAGAACCTCAGATCCCTATCGAATGCTCTGAGTGAATTTTGGTAGCCTATTTTGGCTTCAATTCATAAATAACAATATCAAGAAAATAACAAAAATCATTGAAAACCATAGTCTGAAAGGGAAGTGAGTAGTGAAAACTGTGCCCTACTTGCCACGGATAGGTACATGGATAGGTACATGTAAAGTTTAGTGTTATCAATAGGTACATGGATAGGTACATGTAAAGTTTAGTGTTATCAATAGGAACATGGATAGGTACATGGATAGGTACATGTATACTTTAGTTATCGATAGGCACATGGATAGGTACATGTATAATTCAGTGTTATCAATAGGAACTTGTATGAGATCTGTTTTACTGGATAGGTACATGTGTTTGGTACACTGTGTTTCGGAACGTCTATGATCGAACTTGTGTGGTTTGGTTCTGAGCACTTGGGTACGTACCGATAGACGTCCGTTGTTTGATTTTGAATGGGTTTGTTCAATTGCGACTATTGTGACAATTATTTTTAATGTAGCACTATTTAGATGTGAAACTTTACTGTGCAGTTATGATTTAGTTGCTCCCCAATAAGAAAACCAATTCCAGAACTATGTTTAAAATGAAAAGACAAGAGATTTACAATGTAAGTTTAATTTAAGCGTGAAAAATAAATGACGGGTGCAAATCACGTCCCTCAGGCGAACTCCATGATCTTCAAGAAGTCATCACACCACTCATGGAATGTCGGATTTTTACTAAAGTCATGGTCACACTCGTGTACCGGACACTTCACCGGTAGTCCATTCCGCCTTTGAAGTGCAGAGACAGTCAAGGTCTTCCACAGGGCCACTTTGCAGCCGCAAGACAGATGCATGGTCATGTCCAATGACCTCCAATAATGACTTGGCTGTCATTTTGAAAATAAAATAGTGGTTTTGAGGACATGCTTCTTGTTATGGAACGTTGAGGATAAGTACTTAACAGTTTGGAACAATGTCATCCTTTATATAGTTATATATATTCTTTAGGGAAGTTCGGTACCTCTCTGATTGGCTGTTAGGATTTCCTTTGTTTAAAAAGTATATAAGTCCGAGGTTTGTACCAATTCTTATCAAAGGTTCTAATCCTCACGTTTACAAGTTACAATTATTTTAAATCTACAAGTCATAATGGATCGCAAACAGAAAGCCGCAGTTGAGAACGGTACTGCTGATCGTACCACTTTCGCCAGTGGAACGTACCAGTACACCTCCCCAATCTCCGAGGAGCGATCGACAACACCAAACGAGCCGGTGGTGTTCACTCCAAGCCCCTGCATCGCCCGACTACTCGAGTGATGAGGATAGTGACGTATCAATCGGGGGGGGGGGGGAAAAGGGGGGGGGGGAAGACGATGCGTCACATGAATAAGAAGTCCATGCGAACGCCACTTTATGGACGGGTCACGGTCAAAGTCAAGAACGCCCCGAAAAAGTATCACACCAAACGGGTGTTCATGAGGATGGAGCCGATCGAGCGGAACCTCACAACCGCTCTCGAATTTTCGGTCATCGACCTTGACACACCAGTCGCTGTCCCTGTGCGCCCAAGAAGACCAGGATCCATGTGCAAGTGGACTTGAAAAAACTTGTACCCTTTCCTTACCTTGATGACATTTAGTGCGTTTTTTTCTTAATCTCTTTATTTAATATTCATTTGTATATATGAACAGACTTGTTTTATCATTTCACAAATCGGTCTTCAATTAAAGTCTGAATGGGAAAGGGGAATAACTATCTACAATTAATGATGTTCACTGAATTGAAACAAAAAATTCAAATATGAAGACTTCAACTTGAGATAAATAGGAACATATAGCTTTTAAAGAAGCAGCTATGTTGTTAACTTTAAAATGCCTGTAGCAGTCCAGGATGATATCATACATGTGTCATACACGACACCATTATAATGAGAATGAAAAGACCATTCGAATGATACAAGGTTTGTACCCATTCGATGAAAAAATCCTAGTTGTATGCAGGTGTATGCAAGCAGACAAATGTTAGATTTTTTAATTTTTATTCCACCAGTAAAAAAAACTAAGTTTTTAGCCCATTCTTTAAAGACATGTAGCTCTCTAGTTATATGTCATACATGTGTCATACAATACACCATTAGAATCAGCATGAAAAGAGCATTCGAATGATATATTTTATGTACCCATTTGATGAAAAAATCCTAGTTGTATGCATCTGTATGCAACTTGAAAAATTCCAAGTTTAAAAAAGTTTTTTAGACGTTTTTTTACAAAAATGACTAAGTTTACAAATTTTCAAAGTTAAAGTTTTACAACCAAAAATGACCATAATATACAAACCTCTATACTTGACCTTGACCTTAGACCTGACCTTGACCTTTGACCTTCATACACTTCATACACTTCATACACGGCGGGGGGGGGGGCCGCAAAATTTCTCGGGCGCTTCGCGCCCTCGAAATTTTTCGGATTATAGGGTAAATAAATTTTCGAGTGCGCTTTGCGCACTCGAAAATTTATTTACCCATGGGTTCCGGGTGCCATAGATACTCTTCTTGCTTCCCTAACCCTAACCCTAACCCTAACCTTAACCCTAACCCTAACCCTAACCTTAACCCTAACCCTAACCTTAACCCTAAACCTAACCCTAACCCTAACCCTAACCTTAGTATTTTAATTTTGGCGCGAAATTCAACTTTTCGAAAAAAAGTCTTTAAATTTGATTATTCACATTTTGGCGCGAAATTTGAATTTTCGAAATTTAGCGCTTAATTCAAATTTAATGTTCTATTCAAATCACACGTTTATATCTTCAAATATGAATCATTATATGACTATTAATAATAACATGTATATCAAATAATACATCAGTCCATCAGTTCATATTACTTTGAATTCACTCTAACTGTTTACATGTAGAAATCTTTCAACACAAAGATGGCACTTCCATTTCTAAGGTTAAAAAATAAACCAGCTGTTCCAATTCCTTGTTTGAGTTATCAATTTTGTTTAACCGTACCAATTCCAGGATGTGATGTCATAAGGTCTTTTGTTCATAGTTGCTTTGTCAATTTCATATATAAAGAAGTTGCACACAACGAATTTTTCACTCATTTTCAAATTATTTATTGTCCATAACAGACGCATCATCGTTCTTCGTTCCTTTCCCTCCGTTCTCCGGTTCTTATTACAATTCTAAAGTGAGTTTCATTGTCATGTTCTGCTACTTTATAGGATATTCGGGAGTAGGAACATTATTAAGTTTTTATAACCAAATAGCTTTAAATATAGAAGCTTGGGTTTTTAGGATAGGAACACTTTATGTTATATTATTAACCATGTTTTTTTATTTTAATTTTTCATACCTATATTAGTCACTGAGCGAGAGACATGAATATATCAGTTTTAAATGTAAGTGGTATTTGAATCAACAAGAATTTTCCACCAGTTTGTAAATAAATAAAAAGATACCTAAATAAAGCCTTCATCCATTTTAAATATTCAGTTGTCATCTGCTAACAGATGTATAAAATTCAAGCTTGTTTAAATATTAAACCAATTGAGAATGGTTCAAATTTTCGAAATCTCATTTTCATTCTGTTATTATTATCGAAATTAAATAATGATTTAATTCAGCCTGCTTCCAAATTTTATGTCTTTTTATGAACAAAAAACCCTTTTCGAATAAATATCTAATTTTCGACTTCGGTTTCAATTTCAACTTCAAATTTTATTTCTTCTTAGGATTGTCAAATATTAATCTAAAGTACTTAATAAAGGTTTGAAGGATGGTACATAAATGATTTCTCATTTTACAAAAGAGATAAATATTATAAATAAAATTTTTTTATCCTCTACAGAAAAGGGGGATGGTTCGACAAGAGAGCATCGCACTGCAACGTCTCATCTTCCATTTCTGTGAGGACTTGCCAACTGCCCCGTTCCGACATGCGAACAAAAGCGGGCATAAGGAACTGCTCCTTCCGAGAGGACTGCACCTACCTGTACTTGCCTCATCACGTGTAAGAGGTATGAAAAGAGCGATGCAAAGGTGAATAGTGACTTCGCGAAAGCATTTATTGCCAAGCAACACCCCTTTGTGCTCAAACTAAATGGGAGAAAGGGGATTAACTTAACCTCCAAAGTTGAGAAGAAGAAGTTGGAGCGTCTTTTTGGGAAGGATCGACCGACTGAAGGCGTGCTTTCCCAGTTGGATGAACCTGCTCCAAAGGATAAGCCTCAAAAGTCGCGAGTTCCTAAGAGTGAAAGTTCCTAAGTCTCGGGAGTTCATCGATGAGACTTTTAGTGATTGTGAGGTGAGTGCCATCAATTCTACATGCTAAGTTTCAACGGATAAACCTGGCTCACAGGCGAGAAAAATAAAAAAAATTTACTACTTTCATATGTATGAAAATGATTATATGTTGTAAAACAATTCAGGATGTACTGATGCCCCCACCGAAGAGAGCCAAGGTGTATGGTTCAGAAGAAACTGGTTCGCTAAAGATGTAAGTATTTATTGAAATTGAAAAAAGAAAAAAAGGGAGAAATGAAAAGAAAAAAAAAAAGACAAAAAAAACTAATTTTAATTATTTCTATACAATAAAGTAAATCAACATTGCTTAAACATTTTCAGAATGAGCTACCTCAACCCGACAAAGACTAATGAGGATGTAGTGGCCGAAAAATTGCGAAATGTAAGCATTTTCAGTTATTTATTAGTATCTCAATGTTGAAATTAAACATGAATTTTTCCTACTTTCCAGCTGTTTCCCTCCAGTGTTCAATAGCTGCCCCGAAAATTCCGCGCTTATCTTCAACCGAGGAGCAGACTACCCTATCGAGTCCCGTAAGTGTCATTACATAGGTCCTCAGTCAACAATAACTGAAAATGCAATCAAGTATTTTTTAAAAACATAACATACTTTCGTCAATGAGTTGCAAACATGTCCATCAGTATTTTTCGTTGCAGTCTATGGCGATTCTCTGTCGCTGAAGAAGCACCAAACAGAAGCTTCTTGTCTACGCCGGCGACAACAACGTCGGTAGAGGACGAATAGAGGAGAGGAAAACAGTAATCAAAAAAAAAAAAAAAAAAAAAAAACAAGAGAAAAAAAAAGAGAAAAAAACAAAAAAAAACAAAACCGTACTCAATTCGCGAGTCCATCGGAGGATTCGGGACTCCTCCATCCGAGGATGAAGCCACTACTTCAGCGACTAACCATCTCCGACGTCCGTCTTTCCGACGAAGATGATGATTCTGAATGTATCATGTATGTATATGACTGGTTTAACTGCATGTGGTATAGAATTGTTTTCATTAAAATTTATTTTAAAACACACTTTATTATTAATATATTCGTCTACAATTGAATTAATTCATCTTTCAGAATGATTCCGGTGACCTCCTAACAAGGCGAGTGGGATCCGATCAAGAAACCGCAATCCAGCCGGCAGTCAGAAAATTCCACTTTTGTATCTACATCAATGGGTAAAATTGTCTAAATATATGAATAAACAATTGTTTCTTTCGATTTACAGGACTCCGCGATGTGGTGCATCACAGGAGGAGGACTCGTTTCAGCCACATCCGGGCTTCTCCGAGCTGGAGTGGTGCGCCTTGTCCTTTATCGCCCATGATGACACTGGCTCCCTGTTATCTCCACTGGCGTACCTTCCTCTTCGATCCCAGCCGCAGCTCCTTCCTCTCCGAAATCCCAGCACGCAGCTCCTTCGTCTCCGACCCCAACCGCATCTCCTTCCTCTCCCGATCCCAGCCGCAGATCCATCCCCTCACGCTGCTGCGCCCGCACCTCCAGCTGCTCTCCCCTGTTCGACAGTATAAATGTCGATCTCGACGCGAGCAGTAGAAGACAGACGTTGGAGATACAACTCCGTCCGTTGCCAAGAGCGGCCTGAAGGAAGGTTGAGGCCTCGCGAGGTGAAGTTTGAAGGAGGACAATCGAGGTTTGATTGAGTCTCTAAGAAATATTACTCAATCAAACCTCCTGTTGGCCTCTCCAAGTAAACCACCAGTCAACAGCACCATAAAGAGACACTTGTTCCACCTTCTGACGACTGTTTCCCAAAATGGGATTCAGAAAAAGTGCGCCTTACGAGGATGGAACGATTTGGGTGGGAGGCTGTAGATATGGACAGCTGTAGTCACCTAAAACTCTACCATAGTGGTAATTGTCAAATGCGTCAAACTTTTGACTCTTAATTGACTTCTATTTTTCTTCTCTATTTTCAAAAAAAATTAATGTTAAAAAAAATTGATGTGTTTT
>CAJQUW010006983.1:0-15154 GCA_907163375.1 Prostheceraeus crozeri | reverse complement strand
ACTGTTTAAAACCAGGCCAACTAGCCGAAGACGAATGCAAGTCCTCACGAAAATTTTTCATGAGAACTCATGAAATTTAGTGCGGATTCATGAGATTTTTATGAGAGCTCATGAGATTATTATGAGTCTCATGATATTCTCACAAGAAAATATTTAACTCATGATATTCTCATGATGCGTTGATCGCGTTCATGAAAACTCATGAGCATGCCTCTCATTATTCCCAGCCTGCTATGCTTCCTCCTCTCGGTGACAGTGATCATTGCCTTATTCTTTTGAGCCCTCACAAAGAATTTGTGTTCGATTCTCGATCCACAGAAGTATTCGATCTAAGAGCCTCAAACATAAACGTTTCTTTGTCATCTCTTTTGAATATAAACTGGGAAAATATTCTGGATGACCTAGACTTGAATGAAGCATGTGATCTATTTCACAGTACATTAAATAAAGCTCTCTCTTATATACCGAAGGATATTGTAAAAAAATCGTTCTTTGATAAGCCGTGGATAACGAAAACCATCAAAGTAATGATTAACAAGCGCTACAAGGCTTACAGAGCAAAGGATTGGACATTGTTTAACCATTATAAGGAGAAGGTGAAAAGCCATATACACTGTATATATCAAAGTGTATATATATAAAGCCAAATCAGAATGGAGTAAATCTTTTTTGACTCTATATGGGATATTTTTAAAATTTTGAACAAAAATAGTGTTGAAGACATGGATTGGTTGTCCAAAGTCCATCCTAAGCTTCCAATCTCCACAGTTCTAGAGAAAATGAATCATAGTCTTGCCGAACATTTCGTTGATGAACCTGCTGTTGACTTGCAGATCACTACCTTTACTTGCCCAGAAGCTGCGTCTTTCCCTCCCTATCTTGTCGAAAGTTATCTCAAAGGTGTGAAGCCAAAGGCATCTTCCGGGCCCTGACGGATATAACCCGCAGATTATATGTCAAAGTTTTCTTCAGCGTTGGCAGTAACCATTACAATCATTTTCAATAAATGCCTCGTCTGATTGAGGCGGATTGGATTGTTCCATTGATATGGAAAAAAGCTGACATTTTACCTCTGCCTAAGTCAAATCCCCCAAAATGTGATAATATCCGTCCAATATCTTTATTGCCCATACCTGCACGCATTTTTGAAAAGCGGCTGATGTGTAAATTGAAAGATCAATTTATCTCGAGATTTGATTCTAGTCAGTATGGCTATAGACCAAAGAGTTCGACTACTTGTGCTTTAATAGAAATTGAAAACTTTATCACATCTTCTCTTCAGGAAAGTGATATAATAGCCTGTCATGTACTGTCTCTAGACTTGTCGAAAGGATTTGATAGAGTATCACACGGTCTCCTTCTGAGCAAGATGATACGATGTGGCTTTGACGATTTCACTGTGAAATTCATCAGTAACTATCTTTCAGAACGGTTTCAGCGTATTCGATGGAACGAGGACTGCAGTGATTATATCCCTGTCAAGAGTGGTATTCCCCAAGGTTCTTCTATCGGCCCTTTGACGTTTGAATTTTTTCTGTCTGATTTGACACTTGATGGCCATGGTGATGTGCTCTTATGCAAATATGCTGATGATATTATTATTGTTGGAAAAATAAAAAATGATTGTACCGATACTCCAGTTTCATCTGCTCTGAGAAATGTACTTCAATGGATGGATGACAATAAAATGAAAATCAGTTGGCATAAGTGTCAGCAGATGCTCATTTCTCACCGAGATGTAAATCATTTATCACGAATATCCCAGGTATTCAAATCGTTGACAAGTTACGCTTCCTTGGTGTAGTGTTGGATGCGAAACTTGATTGGAGTTTTCACATAAGCATCATCAAGAACTTTCGTGCTTCGAAGCTTAAGACCTTTTTTATCGACTGTTGATCTTGTGACCATGTACAATAATTGTCTTCGATCTATCCTAGAGTATGCAGCGCCACTTTTTGTTAGTTTGAAAAAGAAAGATGAGCATGTGTTAGAAAACATACAGCGTAGATCTCACAAAGTAATATGTGGCTCTTCGAATTGTCAGTGTGTTCATTTTCTTCCTCTAAGCTATCGTCGTCTGATACTTGGTGTCAAATTGTTTACTTCTCTTGCTGAAGACTCAGAGCATCCACTACATCACTTAGCTCCTCAAGTATTACAGTATTCTGGAAAGTTTCGTATGCCAGTAAGTACCTTAGCAATGAGAAGGAACTGCTTTATCGTCACAATGACTAGGCTATTGAATAGTGGTTTTTTGCAATCTAGGTTTTTTTGCGTAGTTCCGTCAGCTTTGAAATGTGTCTTATTATTATTGTGTCTTAATATTTTTATTTTTTGCTTTGTTATGTTGTATTACGAAATCTTATGTGTTGTACCCTGACTTTTATCCTCACGATTTCCATTATTGAGGCATTCTGAAATATACGTTTATTATTATTATTATTTATGAGGTCTTCATGAAAATTAGCATATAAGTAGCAAGTTAGCATGCTAGCCGCGAAAGGAAATAACCATAAGAAAGCTTATTCAATCGATCAAGATCTTCAAGGTTAGTCTATAAAAGATAAAAATAAAAATATATAGGATGTATCATGGCGATGTCCAACAGCATTTTCGAAATGATGCATACATAATTTGACTTTACAACTATCATTACTATGCAAGATGTTGAAAATAGACATATATACAATCACAGGTAAACGTAAGATCATGATAAATAGTGGTCTATTTTTGCGAATATTGAAACAGCATTATAGACATGGCGTGGCAATGCTTTGGGGCAATGTGGCTAGACCAAGAAAGCTTCAATAACTATATGCGAGAAAAATAAATTCAGAAGAATGAAAAAAATATTGTTAATTTATTAATGAGATTTTCATCAGAAAGCTCATGAAAGTTGATGAGATATTTCATACGAACACGTTCCAAATCCACATTAAATTTCATGAGATATATATGAGCAAAAATCTTATAAAAAATCATGAGGAATTTTCGTGAGGGAGTCCTTCTCTGTCGCGGCGAAGAAGATGAGAAACAGGAATAGGAAATCGAAGGAGAAGAGGACTATGACAGCGAAGATGAAGTGCAAGAACAGCAGTTGAATGAGGACGAACCATTCGCTGTCATTGGTTGATTTGACAGCTCATTGTTAGTGACAATGGTTTTGTTTACCGTATACTTATTTTTATCAATTTCTTTTATAAACACCCTTTTCCATCTGATCATTTCACAAAGTAATTTTTCAAGAGCAATAAATATACGTATTCCTTTAGCAAGCAATATTATTTTAAGACCATGATGACCCAGTAGACAAGTTATATACTATATAGCCTAATTTATAAAACCAAGTCAACGTGAGCAGCATAAAGTGGCTATACTTACATAGTCACATTGTTATGATAGTGCTTACAAAACAATATAGTGAAGACTTCCTTAATTGATGATTTTAGGTGCAAGTTGTATTAGAGAGTGGGTTGTATTCAAGAAAATACGGTAAGCATTTCTAAAAAATTAAATGTTAATGGATTGAAATAAAATACATGACTTAGAAAAGTGTGAAAAATGGTGGTTATAGATTCTTTGACTGTTGTACTCTAGATTTCGTTGCACATTACGTTCTAGAGAAAGATCTCTGGTTTATTTCAGTGGATTATTATAGACAAACACGACAGCAGTCCAAAGCGTGGCAGTTGCCTATTGAAGTGTAGCAGAGACGAAAAATATACGCGTGCAGTCATCGACAAAGATGCGGGTAGAGAGGTTGAAGATGTTGACCAAGATGAGGCGATGGTACCCCGAAGCTCAATGTTTGCGAAGATCAAGCAAAAGTTGTATCAAAAATGGAGCAACCGCCTTAGAAGAGACACGGTGAGATACAGCATAAAGGGCTACAACAGAGAGAATCTCCGACCTAAGAAAGCGTGGAAAAGAAGGGACCAGTGAATGTCTTCTGGCTCAGCTCAGTGAAGAATCTAGATGGCTAAGAAAAGAAAGAAAGAAAGAAAGAATAAGCATATATTTTCAAAATGGAAATCAGAAATTACAAATTACAAAGTTTAAGTCAATGTGGTCAACTTATTGCACAATGCTGCAGAAAGCACTGTAAAACAATTGTGTCTTCGATTTGTACGAGAAAGAGGCATTAAACAACGACCATTCTTTACTGACGTAACAATGTGATTTAGGGGATGATCTTGATGCTGACAGCTATAGAAAAAATCATCAAAAAACTTTCGTCTTCTCGAAAAGAAAAGATCAATATTGTTCTCACATTCGCATGATGGTACACAGATTATTTTCTTTGTCGTTTTACAATCTTACATACAATTTCAAACAATTTTGATTGGGGAGCTTAATTTCCCAAATAATTGTGTTTGTGCTATAAAAGAACGGATTCCAATGTTTGCGGTATACACTTTCCATAACTCGTCGTGATTTAAGCAACTTTTCAACACTTTCAAAAGGTACAGACGTCTCGACAAGCGAGTTTCAAGATCGTTAAAATGGTCAGTCCATGACAAATCAGAATTCCATAAAACCCCTAGCATCTTTATCTGACTAACAAGTGAAAAATCGAAAACATTACATAGGTCGGATTCAAAACACTTCTTTCTAAATAACATTCCTTTTGTCTTGACATCATTTAGAACAAATGAATTTGAATGAGTCCAATCTTTTATGCTAAAAAATTCAGCTAGAAAGTTCGGCCAAAGATTCGCAAAGTGACCGACAACTATTGTAGGTGGTGCAAAGAAACCTCGGAATCCATCGATCACCTGATGGAAGCCTGGAAGAATTCGGAAGTTCGTAGCCTACAGAAGAAATGGAGCATTACGGAACAGAAAGACATCCAAATTAACCCTCTTCATTTCAAAAACTTCGTGTGATGGCTCCTAAAAGCGCATATCAAAATCGAAAGTGTACTCATATGTCTTGGAGAAGGATGGGGATTTTCCTGCCTGGTAGAGACTGGAGAAAAACCGTGTGAAGCTAACACATCTAACAAGATGGAGGAGGAAGAGCCAAGTCACTAAATGTATCCGACTTTTAAAGCGACATTTGATTCCTCGGAAGCAGTGGCTTGACTAACTTGCTCCTAAAGATTATGAAAACATCATGACAATCGATGTTATTGTCGCAGATTGTCAGGCAGACTGTCCTGGTCACAAAATGATATTCACAGAATTTATATTTTGTGCAATACGCTTTGATTCTTCTGAAGATCTAGCAACATTAACGTGGATAGTTGTCTGACCGAGCATTTGAAATTTGCCATCAGCAAACAGCTGTATGTCTGTTGTATTCACACTAACCTACGCAAGGCGAAAAGTCGGATTTCTATGGATAAGTGTTCGGTTGAAATAAATACAGAAAAATGGTGCTCTTGTTAAATACATATTAGACCGATTCAAGCTGATCACAATTAGCGCTGATACAACAAGCTGAAATGGCGAGCAGGAAACTGAAACAACCAAGAATGACCAAAATACATCACACACAGGTGATACGGAAGCCGTCTTTTCGGAATACAATTGATATAAGAAGTCAATTGAAGTTGAAATAAGAATTGCCTATCTCACATCTCTAGAGGTCTCTAGAGGTCTCTAGAGGTCTCTAGAGGTCTCTAGAGGTCTCTAGAGGTCTGTTGGTTAGAGCAAAGGTCTAGTTAACCTTGGTCGTAGGTTCGAATCTTACCAGCCGCACATCTTTTGCATGGCAATTTGATCTATCGCCTATTTAATCTCATTGTTGTTAATTGCATTTACGACATGGTTTAAGATGCTTTGGTGGACAATCGAACCCCGCTACTTGCCTTAATGTCGGCGGTCACAATTGTGACGAGTTATTTATTCATTGATTATTATTTCCTTGACAACTGATGTGTTGTGGTGAGGGTTTGATCCTGCCAATTGACAGAGTCGCGTAAAGGGGGTGTCACACGATCCGATAAGTCGGACTGACTTATCCGTCGGACTTTGTCACACGGTCAGACATGGTATGATCGGATGTAGGAAGTCTGATGAGTTGGTAGGATGGCGATATTCAACTAGTTGAATATTTTCATCATACTTGACCTTCACTCCATTATCTCATTGGTCGCCCATGTCACCTTGCGTGCACGTGATAATGGCGTGAGTGGCAGCGACGGCATGATCACAATGTGATTCATTTACGAGGGAGCGCTTACTCATAGGTTTTATCAGTTTGTAGGACCGTCAAGTCTGTTCTGATTGTAGGATCGTGTGGCACTTTTCTTCCCATCCGATAAGTCCGTCGGATAAGTCGGACAGATGAGTCCGTCCGACTTATCGGATCGTGTGACACCCCCTTAAGTGGCTCGTAGCTCAGTTGGTTAGAGCACAGGTCTAGTTAACCTTGGTCGTAGGTTCGAATCCTACCAGCCGCACATCTTCTGCGTGCCAATTTGATCAATCGCTTATTTAATTTCATTATTGTTAATCCACCTTCGGCTGTTTAATTCACAAAGTCAATAAACAAAGCGTGTTGCACATAATATAAATTCTGTGAATATCATTTTGCGACCAGGACAGTCTGCCTGTTTATCTGCAACAATAACATCGGTTGTCATGACGTTTTCATAATCTTTAGGAGCAAGTTGGTCAGGCCATTGCCTCCGAGGAATGTCGCATTTCTGCCTCCTGTTGGAAAATTCTCCCCTAAAAGTGCAATCATAATCATGATACTGATAAATCTCATTTTGAGCTATTAATTGAATGTTGGATCATTACACTGTTGAGTGCATCAAACTCAGAAGTACATGGTTCTATCTACATAAACAATTGGCCTTTTGCGATATTTGACCCTCCATAACTTGCAAGACGACTGGAATTACAACTTAAGAATTGTCGCTTTACTGATGTTGGGTGACAATCTACTACATATTAGAATTGATAAGAAGCTCGTGTACGAATTTAGGAAGAAATTGTCAGCAGCTCCCACACTAAAATGGCATGTCGTTGTGTTACTTCAGTGGGCCTGTACTTGCACTAGGTGACAGGGTTGTAACCGGTCAGGCTTTGCTCGACCCAACCCAACCGGCAACCGGTGTGGAAAATCTCAACCCAACCGGCCGGTCGACCGGCAATTTTCTATTGACATGTCTTTATTCACATGCGTGTATATAGATAATGCACAAAGATCCCCTCTGTTTTTGTATACAAAACTACTACTGCATGGGCCTACATGCATAATATAGATGCAACCATAGTAGTATTTATAGGCCTATGCAGTAATGCATCTTTCGCAAATTTTGCGTCCCCTTTCTCCCTGCTGGGGGCTTGGACGATGCTGACATCAGTCAGACTTTGCTTGAAGCGATGTGGTGCATTTTAGTCCAGATGCTCTTCCTGTCGACTTCCAATGACACTTCCGGCAGTAATATTAGTAAGGCATTACAATTATCTTTTCAATTTATTGTATAAATCCTTGAATGAAGCAATTAAAAAGTGTGCCTAGCATTTGCAGATTCAATGATTGATCAATCCTCATCATGTAGGAGATTTGGCATTGCAAAAACGTGCTCATGTCAGACTAAGTTATAATTTACAAAATTGATTCATAAGAATTACTATGAGAGATTAAACAAGAAAACTGATTCACAACTGACTCTATGATTCTGCACTATTCATGTCAGCTACCAAAGACCATTAGTTTGAGCTTCTTGTAGCACAACCAAAGTTTCACTACTTGCCGATATAGAGATCGATTCGGATGAAGCTATCTTTCCAGCGATTGAAAAATGTCGCTCACTTTCTTTTCTTGATGCGTTGGGCCACAAAAATCGACGGTTTATCTGTGACAATAGTGGAAATGCATCACGCTCTCGCTGCCAAAAAAAATCAAAGGATTCCTTGAATCTGAAATAGTTATTCGTTCACTTTTGGTGTAACGATGAAGCTCGTATTTCACTTTGTCAGTATATTATTCTTGTGAGCACATTCAACATTTGATCTACTGCTTGTCATGGAGGCGAATGGGTCATTTCGGTATTATTGATTTCAGTGGCAATCCTTGGCGACTGGCTTCTCTTCCTTCTGTTCCTCTTGTTTTTCTTTTTGTGAATCAGTGATCGTGAAGGCGTCTGCTGCAAGACACCTGAAGACTAGCCATCGAGTCCTTCAGCAGGGTGTCGCGATCTTTGAGTTTCAGGAATAAAAGTCAATTGCCTGAAGCCTGGGTCAAAAACAGTCGTAAGAACATTGCGTTGCCTTTATATTCGTCCGCATTTTGAATCAAGAGATTTCTTGTTGTTCTTCTTCAGAGTCGATATAACAATTGAATCGGTGATAACAGTTGAACAAATTTTATCTCTGACTAGATAGTATGAAGGCAGTACATTATGCGCGGTCGGTGCTATTGCTAGATTCCAGAAAATCAAACACAGAGTTATACTGAGAAAAATGATCAGCGATTGCTGTACACAAATCACATGAAATATTGCTCAGTCGATGGATTTGGCCAACCGAAGACAAAGATTCCTGAAGACAGGCAATGAGCGCGCAATTGCATTGTGAACTGAGTAGTACGATCGCCATGGCCTCGTACCACTGTAGCGCTTGATTTTAGCTGGGAATGACTCTTGAGAGATTCCTGAACGAAGGATGTATGAAATAAGGTCGTGTACAGCTGAGTTAAAACAACGAAAAGATTCTCACTCTGCTTCTGTCTAAGAAAATCATCATGAAGCACAGTGTTTAGGCGATGAGCAAGCATGCTAGTCTCGGTTCATCGTGTAATGCTGCTACAATGTTCGCACCACAATCTGCAGTGATGAAAGTTTTTCCTTTTGTAATCCAAATCATCAAAAATGTCATGCAACTCTTTGGCGATATTTTCCCCGGCTTTCCGTTCATCTGGGATAACTTTGCATCTCAACATAGTATGCTTCAGGTTCCAACTATCACTTATCCAGAAGGCGGTTAGATCGAGATAGTGTCGTCGGTTCACATCATCTGTCCACAGATCTGACATGCTATTTCACCGCGTGCGATTGGTTCATGCAAAACAGCTTTTATCTTTGATGCGAAAGACTGAAATGAGTCGATGCACACCTTCTTGATTGTATTTCTCCCATACCATATGTTTTCAATAGGTATTTTTCCGAATTCTGCACCGATTGCAATGCACTTTAGAACAAATATTCATTCAATTTTGAATATGTTCAATCATTTTTCAAAAATCTGAAAACTTGTTCGATGATCCTCGACCGGTTTTTCAACCGGTGCCGGTTGGCAAAACTACAACCCAACCCAACCCAGCCCAACCCAACCGGTGACCGGTACCGGTCAACCGGCAACCGGTTACAACCCTGCTAGGTGACATGCTACGCTCAATTACGCGTAATTCACGCATAAACTACGCGTAATTACACATAACCCTAAACGTCTGTGGCTATGCGTGACATTGCTGCAACATCTGTCGGCAGTCCTGTTATATAGACTTTGCGTCTCATGTGTGTGCAATTGTGCATGCATCAGAGGGTAAATAATGTGATAGGACCTCAATTTCATGATCAGGGAAGACAGAACATGGTTAGCGGTTCATTTATGGTTCAAGCGGCAACGCAGACAGCCGTAGACGACGTTCAAACTATAAACGCTCGCCAGCGCGTATTCATTAACATTCCCCATGTTTTAACAGCATCAGATTATGTGATTTCTGTGTCTTAGTGCAGCGCGTATGTACGCGGGTAGAAGAATAGAATGTCTTTAACCACGGATCTTTGAGGTGTTCCGTAATTACGCTTGGCATGTCACCTAGTGTGCTACCGATTAGCAGTACACTTCTAAATATGCAATAAAATCACTGAACCTTTCATAGAAGTGTTCTACAATCGCTTGAATGATGCTTCCTTTGTTTCAATATGGTATTGATCAGATCGCGCAGTTAGCGATTCCTCTGAACAAATGTCAATAAATCCTGGGACTATTTCATCAAGGCATCATCATGCAGCTGAATCAATATCAGCAAAAACTCAGACTTCCCTAAAAACTGAATAATAGAGGTTAATTAGACATTTAGCTGCCCCAATCAACGATTACAATCAATTGTCAAAAATAGAATTCGACTGTAGACATGGTTCAAAAATATTGAAGTACAAAGTGTGTACATAAGATTGGGATTGATATTGAGTCGTCCATCCAAATTTTGGTATTCTTTAATTGGATAATCGGCGCAATGTAATATCTTGATTAGCTGTTGTAAGAGCAGCATGTGTCTGGTGAAACATGATTCATAACATTTGATGAACACATGGGTCAAACTGTACAATAAAATTAGCGACAGAATATATTGATACCACGACATTTCTTCATATAGAAATCTCACGTAAATTGTCTTGAAAAACATCCTATAATTAGTAACAACAGTTGTTTGCCTACATTAATATCAAAATTCATTTTATTTGTGGCATTGATTACAATGAGATATTCATAAATGCTGGATGATTTGTGATTCTTTTATCAAAGATAAGCATCAGATGCTGAATGCATGACAAAGCCTATAATAATTGCAATTGGAAGCCATGGATAAAAGATGAATAACACAGTAAATGTTGTTTTTGCTTTGTAATGCTACCATGATTATTGTCATTATATGTATATGAAATACCCTTAACTACTGAATTGATGCTTTTATTACTTTTGAAAGAATGTTGTAAATAATTGCAAAAGCGGGAGTCGGCCGCAATTGTCCCACATCGTACGATAGGGAAATTTCACAAAACTCATCGATTGCTGCTATGAAAGTTTTGTCAACAGTCTAATTATTGGTGTCGAGTCATTTATGTGATTATAGCTTTTCATATTGAATCATTAATTAATTCAGAATTGTTGTATCTCGGTGAACCAAGTTCACGCGCGATCATGTGCGAAACGCAAAATATACACAATTTGGGAATATTTTTTGGGCAACACACACATACACGACATGATATATATTAATAAATAAATGAATTTCAAATCATAATGAACCATTACGAAACCAAGCACAAAATCATCTTTTTTTTCATCTGAAAGGCAAATTTGGCAAAGTAAAATAGCTTGTTTAAATTGCTACAAGAGCACAATACCATCATTGCTTGACCTTCTAAGTTTCTATTGATTTGTATAACGCCATCTCACATCTATTGTTGAACATATTATTTATGTCGCTATAATCGAAACACAACAACACATCATTCTAGCTCCAATACGCTATTCTGAATTTCTTCCATTTCTTCCAATTTTGGTGGGAAGAAATAGTTTCTTACACGTTAAAAACAGACCCGCTTTTCCGCCGAAAAAAACACCTCTTGCAAGAAATAATCAACCCTGGTTCAAAGTAACTTCAAAAGAGATTATAAAGAAGAAGGAAGACTTCATACTTCGAATGACGGAATGCGTTGATGAAACCAGGACCGAGATGATGTTTCTCAGCCAGGCTGACTGTCACCGCGACTGTGTCTACTCAACGCTAGATGCTCACGTCTCATATTAGTCAAGCGGTTGATTAAAATAATTTGGGATAATGGGTTCAACATTGTTCTCTCTGATAGTTATCTACATTGATTGCTCTTGTAGCTTATTGTTTAGATAATCAAAATATCAAATTGGGCCGATTATACAAGAAATGAATATCATAATTTGGATTGAGGACTCAATTTTAATCCTAATCATATGTAAGCATTTTACACCCAAACATTTTCGAAATATGTCTAAGTCGAATTCTATTTCTCACAGTAGAGTGTGATAGTCAATTGCGGAAACTAAATGTCCAACTAACTTCTATTATTCAGTTATTTGGCAAGTCTTAGTTTTTGCTGATTTCAGTTCAGCTATTCTATGAAGGCTCGGTGATTTACGTTACTTATTTAGTAGTTTACTATTAATCGTTATGTAAGTACAAGCCCGTTGAAGTAACACAACGACTTGCCATTTTACAATTATTTTTGCATTACTTTTACATATTATTACTCCACGTGCACGGTTGCTAATGAATACATAGATGGATTTATAAATGGCCTATTAAGAAACATTAGCTTTCTGATCCTCTGCTCATGTTTTCTACTATAAAATGTATAGAGCTATATCACATCAAATCAAATATAAGTAGCAAATAGACAATGCTTTGATGATTCAAAGAAATTGCCATTTGTAGAATTTTCTACAGCAGAAATTTCTGTTTACATGTATACAATTTTTTGATTTGTAAAATATTTAATCGGAAGAGCAGAGAACTAATTTGCAAATTCGTTACAGTCTTCAATAAAAAGCAACTATTCAAGAAAAATTTTAAATTTTTTTAGTGACAAAGATGGCTAGCTCTTTAATCAAGAACTCCCTAATGGATACATTTACGAATAGCGCTTCTACG
Organism: Prostheceraeus crozeri; assembly: GCA_907163375.1. NCBI lineage: Eukaryota > Metazoa > Platyhelminthes > Polycladida > Euryleptidae > Prostheceraeus > Prostheceraeus crozeri. The sequence goes on along the minus strand of CAJQUW010006983.1, from coordinate 2,782 downwards.
ACGTATTTATTATACAATTATTGATTCAATCGGCCAATTCGGCCGGCTATACGAAGCACCAACAATATTTTGTCTTTCTAAATTGTTTATTTTTCATCTATGTAAAGTAAATATTCTGTTAAATACTTGATTTCATATATTGCTAGTATAAGTAATACGACCATAAAACACAGAAAATTGTGTTGCTTGAACTGAAGAGATTGACAAAACTTTCTTCCATGATCGATCGCACACGAATTGTCCGAAAATAATTGTTTGACTCACGATGTGAGGTATTTTATTTCAATTTGTAAATGGCTGGAGTTTTGTTTAACACGATGTTTTTGAGTTCGTTTAGTTCACGTTATTATGTATATCATATATATATATATATATATATATATGTTATCATATATGTACAGCTACTCACATATAATTTTTATTTAACTGTGTTAGCAGCGCTAACGTTTCTTCAGTGATGTTTAAGACGGTATAAACATGACATCAAAATGGATTATCTGATTAGCTTTTTGATAACTGAAAATAATCTTATGTATCTAAATATGATACTGAGTGCATTTATGTTACTTTCAGTAAAGTAAATTTGTCGAAATTTGCTATCGTAATCGATGGAGATCTGATTGATTTCAATCAAAAATTGCAATTGATTATCGAAGTAACAATTTTTGCTGATGGAATTATCGCCATCAACGATAAGATAAAATTGACGAATATCCACATCTGTCAAAACGTAATGACAGCATCCTCAATTCACTAAAATTGAGAGCAAGTGACCGTCCCCAATGCGGTGCATATCATCATCATGTTTTCAGTCAACGTGTGTGTCGAGTTTGGAATTCGTTACCAAATAATGTCATTCAATCGAACAGTGTACCGGTGTTTAAAAGTAAACTTCCTTTGACTGACTCATCACAGTTTTGCAAAGTGTTTTGATATTCAGGCTACACGTTAAGTATTGTTCGCAACCAGTATTACCTTTGTAGATAGTTCTGCGATAGACAAATAAATAAAAAAGCATCTTAATGCGGTGCTTTAATGAACTGGAATTTCATTTACGACACCCAACTCTGTGCTTGAGGAATTTTTAGATGAATTCGATAACTAGCATTTCGAGGTAAAAGTTATCATTGGAGCTACCCCTCTCATTAATTAGGGCAAGAATTTCAGCGCTTGACTCCTGCATCAATTGCACTATTGCATATTTCATATTTTGAAACACTTTGAAAACAAGAAATGCAGGCCTATATGAATTTAGAAACCAGAAGTAGAGATCACAAGACTACTGAACATGAGTGAGCTTTTGTTTTAAGCATGAAACAAAGCAGAGAGGATGCAAAGTAGAATACAAATAAAGTAACTGATGCTGTTGACTTTAGACAACTGTCATGATATGAAAGTAAATAATTGTACATTGCTACAAACTTTCAACTACCAAGTAACATGTCCCATTACGGCCACCAACCGGTGATCAATTTGATCACTACAAAAACAGTCACTCGATTGTATTTGTAAACACATAAAACTTATTTAAAAATTACAATCATTGACGTCTAATGTTGCTATAGCAGAAAATATAGCATGTTAATAATAGGTTAATTACGTTTTCAAGACCAATGTTTTTGTTACTAAGGCTAATTTTCTCACATTCCATTTCATTTATATAAAGTGTGTGTTGTCATAATGGAATTCGTTGTCCAGATTAAAGTCGCTGCTGTCCAGATTGAGGTCTTTCCTGTCCAGAATTGAATTCCAAATGCTGACTTACATGCTAACATCGCATATAAACGAGATTACCCTAGCTTTGAATAACATACACGTTCACGTAGATATGGCGCAGCGGCAGCAGCAACCTCATTTAGCTCTCTATCACTGTTTCAGTATATACTGCTAACTTGAAATACAAGAACAATTATAGCATTCAAATGTTTTAATTAAGTCTATTTGCCATTGGATTTTGACCAAAAAGTATTTGAAGAAACAGGAACATTTAAAATTTTTTTCGTATATGAAAAATATCACGAGTTGCCGAGGCCTTTCGTTCATCCTTGTCACGGCAAAACATGAACAACATGATCGCACAATGCTGGCCTGATAACATCACAAATTATGATATGCATGTACAAAGTCAGATGATGCAGATACATGAACATAAACAGATAAATAAATGAAGGGGAGAAAATAAAGACAAAATGAAAATAAAAGGAAGAAAACTGAAACGGAATAAATAAAAATAACTGCAGCAAAAAATAGAACTTAATATAAATGCAAAATCAGAAGAAAAAAATTAAGATAAATCTACACTACAATCCACTCAGTCGTGACATTTAATTCTTTATGTGCACATCCTGGCATATAATGTAGTTCAATGTCCGAGTCTACGGAACTTTCAAAAATAAGATTCGAACTATGATAAAAAGCTTTCTGATATAGGTTTGTAATTCTTAGGTATGTTCTTGCTTTGAAGTCCATAGAGCATATGGAGATCATGAGGCCTATGACAATTTCGAATGATATGATAATAGCTTCTGTAACTAAATACAGTGCTACATTCATTCCATTGCTGGCACTTCTTGGATAATAGAAATTCAAAGTGAGTGGAAAGGGCAACCTTTTTGATTCAATAATGCAGATAAAATGCGGATGAAATATAAATACTCAAGTTTTGAATAATTGGCTGTTATAGCATTTGCAATGATTGACTTACATTAATATATAGGCCTATTATGTTTCTCAAAATAAATTCCATAAGATCCCTTGAATTTATTTTCTCGTCATCATCTGT
>CAJQUW010006982.1:0-12382 GCA_907163375.1 Prostheceraeus crozeri | reverse complement strand
TGAATATAGATTCTATTTACAAGCCATTACACGGGAGGTTATTAATAGTTTGATAGCAAAAAAATCGATTTGATGCTACTCCTAATTTATTGGCAAGGTTTAAGTAAAAGGTAAAAAAAGAAATTACTCACAGACGGTTGTATCACAGATACATAATCATGGGTGAAGTGAAGAAATTGGACAATGCAATCATTTAAATACAAGGTCAGCGTTAAGACTCGTTTTTTCCATCTCTTGTTTTAGATTCAACTTAGGACACATAAGCGATCATGTAGTTTAGCTTCAGAGATACGAGTGCGAACAGAGGTCAGATTGGACAATCCTAGAATTCGATTATTCAAAGTCATCAATACTTAAACAGGACTGTTAGGATGATCATCCTGATGTGGGTCCGACAATGCACCTTTGTTATCAAGATTAACGATAACTTCGGCGATGCTCATGAAAACGAAATGAAAGAAGGGCGATTGGTAGAGCCATATAGGCTAAGCCTTTTGGCATTAAAATTAACCCAAAAAAGTAGACAATATAGGCATATTATAAGTACTGGTATTTAGGTAATTTCCCACAATTTACAGAGCAAGGTAACCTTAACAAAGCTCGGGAGAAAAAACAAGAACTTAAACAGTTACCAGGTTGACGCTTAACAACATTGGTCTGGTAAATCGTACTTTTTAGTTAGTCTATTTAATTTACGAGAACAACTATTCACTTTATAAATCCATTTTGAGATTAGGCAACGGAGTTAATATGTTCATTAATTCTCTTAAAAAAAACTACATTTAAGAACATTGACTTGATTGTGACATTAGGTTTTAAAACCGTTTATTTAGAAATCTGTTATTGTAAATATAATTTAGAGATTTATCAAAATTTTGAGAGTTGGGAGGAACGAATTTTCATCTGCTTTCTTTTCGTTTTCATGAGCATCGCAGAAGTATCGTTAATCTTGATAACAAAAGTGCGCTGTCGGACCACATCATGAATGATCATCCTAACTGTCTGTTAAGTATTGATGACTTTGACATCGAATTTCTAGATTGTCAATCTGACCCTGTTCGCACACGTATCTGCTAATTGTTAGCTTGAAAGAAGCTTTATTATGCAGCGCTGATCATAGTGATGCAAATTCTCCATGTGTTGATGAACATGTGAAGTACAAGCACACAGCCCACGCAGCATTCATGAGCGACCATATTGGATATAAAACTGTAAACTCGTGAGATATTTGAAAACTAGAGATATCTGTGATGAGCAAAAGAATATAGTTTCAGAAGATAGTTTCAAACTTCTGGCGCATTGTCTTATATCTTCGTTGAGGACACACATCCTCCATTTCTAGTTCAGATGGTTCAGGTATAGTTCCAAATCGATTTCAGATCTGCCCAAATGAATTTCAGATATGATCCAGATGAATTGGAAATCTCCAGTTGAATTAAAGATCTTTTCCAAGTTGAGCTTGTGACGGATATCTGAAATTCAGCTAGAGAAATCTGAAATCCATTTTATGCCTGAAATTCATTTGGAAAGATCTGATATAGACATGGAAAAGGTGCAGGGTACCAAAAGTTAACATACAGGGATGATAGAGAAGTTTTCGGACTTTGAATATTACATGGTCCTTTCAAACGACTATAATAAGTCTCCAAAACAAAGGAAAAAGCGTCAATCACCGAAAAATAAATTTCAAAATTTTCCGACGGAAAATTTTTCAAAAAATTTTGAAAGAATTGGAAAATTTTCCGGAATATTTTCTGGAAAATTTTCTGGAAAATTTTCCATTTGCATCACTAGTGAGGTTATATTTTAGCCATGTCTAACTTAGAATTTGTGTTTTATTTATTGTGGCTCGTCGGTTCGGCTTGGTTACAGCAACGTACAGCTCAGTTCGGTTTAAAAATACCCAAAATGCATGGGTTTGTGGCTCCTCTGATTGAGCCGTGTCATCTCTAGTTCCTAAAGGAATGTCGGAAAGTCAACTTCAACAAAGTCGCGAAGTGTTGAGGGTTAATATCACTGACTAAATGGCTAGAAATTAAGTTGCACCGAAGAAGCACTGATGGATATCAGAACTGCCAGAATTAACGTTCACACTATTATCATCAGCACTGTTGACATTGACAAGCATGAAGACTGACGAAGATCCACTCATGCTTTTGATAGGTGGGGGGGGGGCGCTGACTCTGATTACCCAACATGATGGAAATATTAAAGTTCGGAGATGTGGTACAAATCCATTCCCACCTATTTCAAATTATCTGAAAACTTACCAAGTAACAAAACGACAAGAAATAGAGGAGAGGGCGCTGCTGCTGGATTAGAAGAACTTGTAGGTGGGAACTCGTGTGATTTATCGGATGTCAACATCATTTCATTGCGAAATAGAAATTCCTCACATTGGACAGAGTTTGCAGTGAGTGCAACCAGCGGTTGGTCTCCCGCTAATTTCAAAGTATACGTGCAGTTGCAGTTTTGATAATGCCCAAGGGTATCTCATTCAAAATCAGCATGTCATTCTCAATTGTCAAGATGAATTTGAATCTAATTCACTTCTGTTAATGCAGCCGTAAATAAAACGGACGATGTGTTTGAATAGTCAATTATTCTGAAAGTATGCGGTGAGCAGACACTTTCAATACACTTTCTGTTTGAATTATGTATGCAAACAACTTTTATTGGAATATATTCATATGGCACCTTTTCTTCGTGGTTCGAAATGATTATTCTGTATGGGCTAAAAATTGGGAAGGGACGAAATAAATAAATCATAACGGAATTATTGCATATACTGCATATTGTGTGTAAGGAAATTTTCTATAATATTGACGAAGATTTTTATGATAAAAGGAAGGCTTCCTCATATAGGCTCTTACCTGGCCCCTGTCCAATCTTTAAAAATGATTGTCTGGCCAAGGACGCCAAAAATTATTCTTACAAGTAAACAACAAGCATACTCTTGTCCCATTATGGATTCCCATTAATTGTCCACCATTTACATATAAAAGACGGTCATTCGATTTGATAAATCGATCCAGGTTGTGTGGAATTTTGATTCAGCTGTATAATAAAAAACAACAGGAATCACGTCTAGAATTCATCAAATTGTTATTAAAGGTGTGGAACTTCATTTCTGTAATTCGTAAGTGTATCCTACCGCCATAATAGCCATGAAGAGGCGTAGGCCATAATTCACAGTAATGTTGTAGATGCTAGCTTTCAAAGAGTAATGTTGTAATTCATAAAGGGGAGATTTTTTTACATGATTGCAGAGGTCATCTGACTTCATCTGAGCAACACAGCGTGGACCTGCTTCAAGATCAAGAATGACACACCCACAGAGGGTTCTCATCTAGCTACAAATTCCTTGGGAAAAATAACTTCATTTTGGAAATTCACTCCCCAGTTCCGGTGTTTGATATTGGTATATTTCAAAATTTGGCTAGTAACAGCCTGCTGAAGTTCCTTTCGCAAATCAACTATCTTTCATACAAGTGAAATTTTTTTTCTTAAGTCATTACAGTCAGCAGGGCCAATTCCTTTATATAATGATTTTCACAATGATAAGGGAGTCATTGCTGACTTACAAACAATGATTAGGGAGTCATTGCTGACTTACAAACAATGATTAGGAAGTCATTGCTTACTTGTAAACAATAATTAGGGAGTCATTGCTTACTTGTAAACAATGATTAGGGAGTCATTGCTTACTTGTAAACAATGATTAGGAAGTCATTGCTGCCTTGTAAACAATGATTAGGGAGTCATTGCTTACTTGTAAACAATGATTAGGGAGTCATTGCTTACTTGTAAACAATGATTAGGAAGTCATTGCTGCCTTGTAAACAATGATTAGGGAGTCATTGCTGACTTGTAAACAATGATTAGGGAGTCATTGCTTACTTGTAAACAATAATTAGGGAGTCATTGCTTACTTGTAAACAATTATTAGGGAGTCATTGCTGACTTGTAAACAATGATTAGGGAGTCATTGCTTACTTGTAAACAATAATTAGGGAGTCATTGCTTACTTGTAAACAATTATTAGGGAGTCATTGCTGACTTGTAAACAATGATTAGGAAGTCATTGCTGCCTTGTAAATGGCGATCTGTGAGTCATTGCTGACTAGGAAGTAGTGATGTGCGCCGATTACACATTAAATCATTAAATGAATGACTTTTACTCTACAACATAATTTCGGAAAGGAAAGTGACAATTCATCATTTGGTTTGAAGATAATATTTATGACAAAGTGTTCTGCATGTACATGGAAATGCAGATAGTACGAACAAATAGAAGATCAAAGCGCCGTCAATATTATCCATCCGGATAGTACAATATCAAAACAATCAAAATGCCATTAAACAGACGTGGAATTACTAACCGTCTTCTTTCGCTATTCTGTCATCATATCAGCACATAAAGTCTGCAAAAAGTATCACTATCAAACGATAATATACTACTTGATATCATAAATCATTGCTCACCGCACTGAGTGTGAGGTACATTTATGCTATATAATGAATGTCAGCTTGCTATTGCATTGTGCAACAGGTCATCAGATGTACATAATATTTAAAGCAGATGTGTATGACAGAAATGTAAAAGAGTAAAGGAGAATAAAAAACAAAAGCTAGAAGGATTTGAAGGTCAAGGATATGCTGAGAGAGTTTCCTCGAAAAATGGCGATTCCGATTCTCTGTTTGAGAAATAAATAGTAACTATGAGGCAAATTATCTACAATACCTTCTACCTTTCAAAGCTGACAAATTGCAGTATTTGCTGCTTCCATGACAGCTTCAGTTCTCTTTAAAGCAAGAGGAAATTCTTTCATGATTCTAATAGAAGCGTTTAATATTGCAATAATGAAATGTTCTGTCTTGTTTGTGTTTCAGCGATGGCATTGCATCTATCTGAGCTAATATACAAATCAATTCATGATAATTAATTGCAAAATATTTCACTTTCGTAAATTCACAATCCAAAATGAATGTTTGCAAGTAAACACGCCGATCACAGGATATTCAAATGCTCATCATACTACATCCTCGTCGCCGTATTCAAATAATTTCCTAACAACCTTTTATGAAGAAAGCTGTCCAGAAGCTACTGTTTTCAAGTTGATAATAGTTTAGGAAATGAAATTCCTCTGAGCTCATTTTCGTTAATTCAACTGAATGGGATGTCTGCAAGAATGGTAAAACGACAATCATTTTTCGTCAAGGGACTATCGATCATTACAATTAGCCGATTGATGACTCAGCATCCTGTCGATTTGACCCAAAAATACTTCGTTGAAAATATTTGAGAATTGCAAAAAATCGAGTGACCCATTACGTTGGAGAAAAATGGATATCTACAGCAAAAGATAGTCATTCTGGCCTGAATTATTTAGAATTATGTGGTTTTGAGAATACTATGAAATCATATCTGAATTTTGATATTGAATACAATGACATCAATATAACAAATTTTCGAACAAAAATCACAAATTAGATTTCGTAACTGGCAGCTACGGAAATCGACTGCGATATGAAGAGCGTTTATGTGAGCCATGTGATAATTCGAAAGTGGAGACTCTGTATCATTTCATGATAGAATGCTCACTATATCAAAATTTACGACAAGAAACAGCGCCTTTGTTATGCAACTGTAGCAATACAACAGAATTCAATAAATTGATGAATATTTTAACTCCGAAACTGGTAAAATTCGTCGCGAGGTTTCTCAAAAAAGCAAACGACTTGCGAAGGATGACTAAGGAAATCACTAATCAATAAATATGAAATCTGGAAATTTATTTTCGTCAATTCTCCTCTCCTTCCTGTTCAGAATATTTTTCAACAACACTGACCGCACGCTGTTTTCTGCCATCAAACTATGTTTTTTGTGGATATTATGTGAGCACACATGCTCCTGTTTTCCAATGTTCTTGGAAATAAACATTTTTGACTTTTGTGCTACATGTAAAAAAGAGGTTTCAAACTTTGAGGTGCCTGTTCGTTGTCGCGTTTGCCTAACATTACTAAATAAGTGCGTAACTGATAATCGAGAATTATGTATTCTTAGTAGGTTATTGAGGGACCTAACTCTTTACCACGGGATCTATATATAATACGAGTTGACAGGAAGGGTTGATAAAAAATGCAATTGTTGTTATTTTGCAACAACTGGAACTCTGCTGAATATTCCCAACCACAATTGTCAGTGGTTTTCATTTAGCATAAGTTAATAGCTTGGGTAGGGCTAGCTAAAAATAATGCAATAAAGATTTCCAGTAAGATAGCAGGAGTCCGAATCGACCCTACGAATTCACTAAATGTATAATCTGCGCTTCAAACCACTAAAACATTTGAATTTCAATGTCTATTTAGTGCTTAACACAATGGCTTAGGTAAACGAAACGTAGAAATAGATGTTTTTGTATAGGCCTAAAAGAAATTTGTGCGAAAGCATAAAAATATCAAGGTTCGAGAGATGGACACATATATGGTGCTGTTCAAATGTAAATGAAATAGCCGTTAGCAGCACTTATTGACAGAGCAACACAGGGTAAACTTAATATTAATCGAAATGTTGAAGATGTCCACATGAGTTGCATGAATCTCAATTCATGTTAATAATTACAAGATTCAAAATTAATGTTTTTCCATTAATAGTGTTGGTCTGAAAGACTAATAGCGGAAACTTCATCGAATCAAAAGGCGCTTTTGACATAGTCGAATTTCTAAGTTTCTTTAATTCTTGGCGAGAACGATCAATCGCATTGGATTTATGTCATGCACAAAACATGCTACTGCGATCCTTTTTCGAGCATGTTTTATGCTTTAATTCAATGCAGAAATCATCGAAGACTGAAGATATTGATTCAGAAAAAATTAGTAATTATGAAATTCAACAGACGGAAAATAACTGCGCGTCTTGGTGGATTTGAACCACCCACCTCTGGCTTAAGGTCAACGCTCTACCAACTCAGCTATCGACGGGCGACAGTACGACAGAAGTCCTTAATTGAAGAACCCACGTAAGAGAATCAGATGGCTTCGTCTCCCAAGACAGCATAGCATTAACCATAGAGTAACTGTATTAGGTAGAGTGGTAACTCCGCATTCATTAAATCCCCAATGTGTATGCACCTTCGATTTTATTAAATGAACTCAAGGGGGATACAATTGGAATTGTTTCCAAATGTGAGATATGCACATTTATGCAGTTTTGAAGAAATTACAACGGAATTGAATGATCATGATAGCATAAAGCAGAAGGAAGTGATATTATTTTACAGATCGTCCGTGTTATGATAGCCTTGGAGAGGCAATGTTCGCTAAATTGGCAACTCGATGACCTTTCATGCTTTCACTCTCGATGAACTCGATGCTTTCATGCGAACCACAAGAGAATCTTCTTGAGCGTGATCAGTTCATAAGCAATCTGCCACTGGTCGAGCAAAATAATAGAATCAAAGACAATGATTTTAATTAACTTTGAAAGACGTAAATGGGTCCACATCACAATTTAGATTCAAGAAGTGAAACATCAATTTAGTGAATCATAAATTCATGACGATGAAAATTGAATTAAAAACTTGAAATTTCAGCCACGACAGCACAAAGATCTCGACTTTTTCATGAAGACTTCCATTATAATGCCGTACATTAGATTTCCTTGATCATCAGCACAATTTCCGCTTAGTTGCGATGCTTGTTAGCGAGTGCTCATTCCTTTTGATATCCAACTTGTTTCATACTACTTATAATGGGGCGTCATGTTGGTAGTATATAAATTGGCTAAAATTTAGCCTTTTCAAAACTGCTCAGATATTTTTTTGGACCTCAGGAACGTAATCTCCGCAAAAATACTGAATATTTTGATATAAAAATTTCCACTGTATACCGATGGTTTTTTGAGTCGACCTACATACTTACTACTATATGGCATTAACCATCAAGCCAAACTACTGCAACAAGATTTCAGTAATTCAAAGCCAGCATTAAAATTAAGGGACTAAAACGGAATAGGCCTTCGTCGTTGGATGTCAGGTTATTGCAATGTCCGGTGGATATTCAAAACTTTCGTGCACACTTGCTCACAGGAAGGCAAACATTGGAAGCGTATTTTTCTTCCTTCCCTAAGTGCAGACTTTCAGGTGTTCTATTTGATTTTTCAATTTCGTGTGCAATGCAGTCGGGTCTCAAATGCTCCGGAAAATCTGCATTCTAGCAATGACCGGCGTGATTGATTGGTAGCTAGCTTAATTGTCAAAAGCATACAGTAAGTATATTAGGTAGAGTGGTAACTTCGCATTTATTAAATCCCCAAATCAGGGGCGTCGTGCCATTGGGGCACGGGGGGGGGGCACGTGCCCCCTGGGTTATTCTGGTTAGTCCTCTTTTAAGGTCTCTGTCTTCATTATTACAACCGTCAAAAGGACAATGGAAAGAATTTGAAACTCTGTGCGAAATCTTTCGAGAAGATATCTAATACAAAGCTGCCTTATCTGAATATAAACTATTTTGCAATGAAAAAGTCCCTGGATATCAGATATTTCTGCTTGTGAAAAGGTTACAGTCTGTTTATTTGCTGTTATTGAATGATTGACATATCATAGATGACGGCAACATACCACTAATCTGAATATACTTTATCGATTAGGCGAATGACCTTGCGGTTACCATCGCAGTATCAAGTGGTAAACGTTCTGTTTCAGATCTCATTGTGAAATTCTGTTAAAATCGGGCGTCTAATGGACCACAATGGTGTCAGAAGATACGTTTGATGAGGATCTCTCTAAATTATTGGGCATCAGACGATACCCAAGAAGAATCAAATAAGAGGACGTAGGGGGGACTAGAGGGAATTAGAGGACGGACAGCGTGTTTATTGGTGTTTTTGAGAATATTGTTGTGATTCCGACGTTAATTTCATGGTTCTCTCAATCAGATTTTGTTCTCAAAGTTTCCACATAAACGTAGAGTGTATTTCGCTCTTTGCATTGCTTTTCATTAAAACATAGATCAAATACGTTGTAAGATAGAATACGGATACGCAGTTACTGTACACAAAAAGTAGGACTACACTACAAATCAAAAATTAAAATAAAACCTACTGTTTTCCTTTTTATTAACTTTGGATACTTTATCTTACTCCTCCTTGATATTGAGAGTTTAATGATCACGTCGCTGTGTTCAACTTTTGATATTATTTCATCGCCTCTTGATATTATTGATATCAGACTTTTCACTTTTCAAATGCCTATAGTTGCCGTACTTTTCTAGAACATGTACAAAAATGAGATATGCAGTACGCGTTACATATTGTTCACTGTAGACTACCCTAGTCTAATGTCATAATTTTTGCACTATTGCGCAATTGTGCCCCACCTTGCCCGACTGAGGAAATCGGGCGGTACCTGATCGCCCCTGGCCCCAACCCCGAGTGTGTTGATACACTTTGCGATTATTATTAAATGATACTCTGTAGGGGGAAATACGAGGCGGTATTGTCACCTAATGGTGATCATATGCAAATGTTTTGCATGTTTTGAGGAATATTACAACGGAAATTGTAAGCCTGTAATACATTATGGGACATAATGTGCAAGAGAAGAGAAGGAGATTGAATACTAATAACTTTACAGGATTCCGTGTCATGACAGCCTTGGGAGATGGTATTGTTTGCTAAAGCTTGGCAACATCGTATGACTCTGCTGATTGCATTTCACATGCTTGAGACTCCTCTCAATGAGAATCTTTCTTAAGCCGTAGATCATTTATATATTGCAACCTGACCACTGGCATAGAGTCAAAATATACGCGAGAATCGAAGGACAATGATATGTCTTTCAATCAACTTTGGAAAAAAAGAAAAAGTAAATGGGTCCACATCACATCTATGTGTCAAGGAATTCAATGAAATTGAAACATAAAATTTAGTGGATCATAGAGTGAATCATGCCGGTGAAAATTTAAAAAAGATACATGCTTGAAATTGTTCAGCCATGGAAGTCACGATATTTGATCGCGTACTTTCGTTCAATGAAAGACTTCCATTATAAGTCAAGAGTTCGTGAAGTATTTCTTTCCCTTGAGTTAATCCAGCCGCTGCGTTCCGCTTTTAGTTACGATGTCTTAAACTAGCAAATATTAGATGTTCCTCCCATCACCCATACTCTTCCTCCCCCCTCATCACCACCATCCCTCTCATCACTCCACCCGCACCACCATCCTTTCAGCTTCTCATCGCCCACTTACCACGCCCCCTCAAAGTCACCAAGACCTTCCTACCCACTTTTTTGTATAGTATTCCAACCTTGTTTCATGCTGACTGTATGAAGAGTGAGTAATCACTGTCTCCAGTAGTATAATTATGCATAAGTTTTGACCTTGTTTTGGAGACTATGTATTCAAATAACCTTGTTTGCACCACGTGAACGTGATATCCGCAAAAAACTGAAGTCTTGTCATATTTTAAAATTTTGTTACTGTATTGCACATGCTTTTTTTGAGTCGAGTGCACTCTACCTATCGATATTCCCCAACTCTATGGGTCAAAAGTCTGAATGATAGTTAGAGATATAAGAACTTTGAGTGTCGTGTTTTGCAATAAATAGTGATTTTCTTGTTCCCCAACATATTGTTTCGCAGAAAAATCCTCTGCTCTTGAAACTGAATGGCTGCCCCTTGCACAAACACCGCTCGCATCTTTGTAAATTATGACGCTGGCTTAGAAAGAAAAGTAGCAAATCAAATTTGTCAAGAAACCTATTCAATGAGCATGGTGAAGTTCAGACAATTTAGAAAAATGCGTAAGTGTTTGTAGTGAGGGGCTCCGAAAGAAAATTGACAGTTCATAGACTGACGAAATATTTATTTGAATTTGATTTTTAGAAAAAAACAACAAAAACTACTCATATTGAACATGCACGAATTACATTTATTAAGTGCTATTAGTGCAGTTGTATCCGTAGACAAATGAAATGCTTATACCTTGTAAAATCCAGGAAATGAGCGTAAAATGGATGAGATTGTAACTCCTATACATACAAGGGCTCGCCATGGCGTCGCCGTCATGTCTTGTTGAAAATTTTTATCCATGAAATTCGAAAGCCCTACGCTCACCGATTGTACTGAAATAAATCCGAAGAGTTTTTTGATGTAAACTAGCTCCACTTACATCGTATAAGTAGTAACAGGTATTAAACATTGTTTTACATTCAGTCTTACAACACCAGTACAAATTTTACATTTGCATCTGAAAAACGCTTCACTTCATCAACTCCGCTGATAACCTCTCCCACAGCACATTATCGATCACATGGAATTCTCATTTTTTAAGTCATCTGGAGAGTCAAAGCCACGTTCCACTTGGGTATCCGAAGAATTCCCGAGGAACCAGTCTCATTTGAGAGCAATAAACTTCGGGCGAATCCCCTCCGATTGGCTGAGGTCTGCAGATAAAGTCTGTCGTGGCTTAGCAGGACAGTTAATGGGATCTTGATCGGTATTTCTCAGTGACCTGTCGCGAAGCGCTAGTAATCCTCTTTTATTGTTGAACTTGTACTTTGACGGAACTTTTCGTATCGCTTGTCGTGTGAGAAGATGGCCCTATCCTTATGAAGAAACATGGTCATAATAACTTGTGTACCAGCACGTCGCTTCGCTTGAATGGACTGCTAAGCATGTCAGGAGACTTCCACTGGATCACTGAGCATTTTGCGATGCCTCTCCTTATTTTGTGCGTATGAGCTGAAGCAGATATGGACGATCAAACATTATCTGTACAAGGACAATCTTTCCGTACTAGGAAACTTAATTGGGTGTGACTGATTTAGATAAAGATTTAAATGTTGTGGGGAATTGTATTTATCTTTGCCTCCAGTGGTTTTCAACAACTGTCATGAAGAACTTATCTTGAATGATGTTTAAAAAGAAAACAACAGCAATCAGTTTTTCGTTTCCAAACTCACAAGTGTAGTTCCACCAGGGATTGGCTAGAAAATTACTTGAATTGGGCACTCTTAACTAGAGACCCAATAAATTATGTGGAAGCAAATCTCTTATTTATTAATAAAAAAGATGATTAATTTTTTAGAATGAAACTAAGATTATATTATTAATAAAATTAGTTGCGTTAACTCTCTGCAACCTCTGTTAACTGATGGGGTTTTATCTTGCGAATACGCATCTGCTTCTACATTCTTTGATATTTCCTCAGTGTCCAAAAGCTTTTTTTTGTTTCTCTTTAGAAATCATATTGGTCTTAGTCGTTAAAACTGCTATTAGTTGACACATAGAACAGTACCTCGTGTTAAAGCCCAAAAATCCCGATAAGAAAACATTAATGTATGTTGAAAAGGCAAAAATTTTCACCAATAACGATGAATTC
>CAJQUW010006981.1:0-26226 GCA_907163375.1 Prostheceraeus crozeri | reverse complement strand
AATTAAATCGGCCACTGCATTTAGAAGGTGAATGGGAGGTTGGCGGTTCTAGTATTTGCTATGATAGCAATATTCAGAATGTGAATGATTTGGAAGAAATGATATTGACTCCTCGCACCCATGATGGAATAACGATGAATAATGCATTTCAGTTCCCATACAAATTAACATCAGATGGAAAGTGGAACTATGAATGGATTCAGATAAAATCAGATACTAAAGAGACATTATTGAATGAGAAAATTAGTAAGGCATTCAACAGTGGTAATACTTCCATCATGAAGAATAAAAATCAAAAGCTTATGAGTTTACTATCTATCATTGGAGTGGGAGACAGTTCCTCCGCTTTCATTCTTTTACTAAAGGTCTTACGCTGAGGTTGGATAGTGAATTCTATCCACATCTTGGTTTTGGTCATGGACTACATCTAACGTCAATTGCTACTGCAAATGTTAAAAAAGTTTATTCAAATCGAATCAACAAATTTCATTATAGATTTAAAATATTTGATGAAGATGTTGTAGAATGCGAAGAACGCATCATTTTGAAAAAGCGTGGTGTTCAACCTTTATCACTTATTGAGTTAGTAAAACGATGGAATGAGACTGTGGGTAAGAAGTATGGAGAAAAAATTATGGCGGACAAAAATAAGTTGGTTATTCAGAAATATAATGACAAACTTACAGTTTATTTCTCTCCAACCTTGCGTCATTTTGTAAGACATTATACACCTATTATTGGAAGCGGTGTGGTGTATGCTTCTCATGAATATCACACTAAAGCTGATTCAGTTAATGATGAATGGTGGGTGGACATCTATGGCGATCGCATAAAGAAAATTTACCAGTCTTATGAAGAATCTAAAGTTGCTATCAATATAATGCCGCGTCTATATCATACAGTTGAAAGCTTCATTCATGTAGTAAATCCTTATATACAACAGAAGTTGAAGCATGTGATGAAAAGTAAATATGATGTAAAGACACACCACATTTCGTTTTCAATTGAAAATCAACGCGTTGTTCTGAGACTAGGTGATGACATTCAATGTCAATTGAGTAAAAATTTGAAAAAACTCTTTGGTTTTTCAATGCTACAAACAGTGTTTGCTGCTGCGCATACGATTGGTATAGAAACACCAATGACACTTGATAAACATGAACAGCACCTTTACATTCAAAGTGATTTGATTTTACCTATTTCTGTTGGTGAGAAAAAATAATACATTTTACGCGATTTCATTCATGATAAAGACGCTTCATATGGAATAGTCGAGAAGATGTTTGAATCTATTTTCTATCATCCCGTCATCAAACAAACTATACCCTCTATTGCTATCAAAATTACCAATGGTTTACAAGAGTGCATCCACGTGAAAGATACTAAATCCCTCATAACGTTAGTGTTTCGGAAAACAAAGTGAAGTCATTGTGATATGTTTATTGAAAATAAAAATATGCGTATGAAAAAGTCTTTTCACAGATATAGGGGGAATGGGCTAACTGTAGGCATATATTCACAAGGAAGAAACGATCTCATGCGATACATAAAACAACCATGTATATCTACAAAAAGCAACATCAAAATACTGAGTTAAAGTTGATTATGTCAATACATCTCCTGAATGTGGTAGCGTGAGTTTTATTCTTTTGGGTGGAGGTATGTTTGTATCAGGATGTCCATGTGGAAGAGATGTGTTATGTCCTATCCAACACCTCTTATCCTCCCATGCTGAAAGTGCTCGTTTCTTGAACGTGTACGTTTTCACAGTATGAACTTGAGATTTTAAGATTGTCATATTGACAAACGTTATAGTTTTATTTTTATAGGCCTTCTTATAGGACCGACGTTTCATTTATGAACAATGGATTTTGATATACCTTTAGCACGCTTAATACTATCTGCACATTCTTTTAGTTTCATGGAATACATTTTAGGACGGAGGAGAATCATTTCATCTATTTCCTTTCCTGCTGTTTCATCCTTAAAACAACCAAGTTTGGCTTTATTCTGTATGGAATAGAGTGGATGAGTGGGATTGTAGTTAGATGTGTCGAAATATTTTTCTAATGACTTGCCTACTTCATTAAAATTTAAATCTTTTTGAGTGGTAATTCCTAAAAAGAAACTATCTGTATCACCACCCAGCAAGCGAACCTCTTTTACGAGAGGGCATGGTTTTAATATTTTGTAGAAGAGTTGATACATTTCAAGCTTAGAGTAATCTAAAACGGCTTGCCCAATATAGATGGGTTTGCACAACTCAACTTCTGATTTAATCATTTTAACACCTACAAGATCCTCATCGATAATGTCTCTATCAATGAAAAGAGGTGATGAGGTCAATTTGTGATATTTTTGTTCATCAACGACTAGTTTGTAATTCATACGTTTTCTAACGTCCTCCATGGTCTTTCCGAAAAGACTATTATTCTTATATTTATAAAAATCTTTTTCAAAATTATTTTGGGCTAGTGCACGTTTTTGACTGTTACTATCTATGTAGGGTTTGAGGAAGGCTTTCTGTCTAAATTTGATAATGCGGTGAACTGACTTCAGAAGCATGCCATTCTAAATAGAATTTTAGTATGCAGAAGTGTACGAGATAATTGTTCTTATCATATTGGGTGAGTAAAAGTTTGCGGCATGGTTTGTACCTGGGCTGTCCACACTCTGTTAAGTTATTATGAAATTGTGACATGAATGGTGAAAACATATCTTCAGTCACTTCACCAGATTCAGGTGCGAGTGGGAAATCAGCAGTTTTATTTTTAATGCTATTTGGATAAATCAAATCCACTTCAAAATAATATCCCCAATCACCTTCATCTGGAATCTTCAGTATGTTTGAAGGGTTGGAGTAATACTCAAGCTCATCTTGTTTTAACCAACTAAACTCGGAATGAGGTAGTGGTTTAGACAGTGAACTGCCATATAAATTATTTTGGTCATAGTACTTTAGGTGGATATGATCATCACCTACTGTTTTAGATTTTATATGATGTTTATTTACAAATGTGAGACCACCGCGTATTCCGCGCTCAAATATATTATACATCTCGGGTCTTGTAAGAGATGAATGGTCTCACCAGTCATTTTAAAGGCTGATTTAAAGGACATGGCTGGTAGACTGACAAAGTGGATAGGATCTAATTTGTCTTCTTCTAATGCCACTCGTCGAAATTCCTGAAAGACATCAGCCAGCAAAATGACATCTAATTCTAAGTAAGCGATCATATAATCGCCAAACGTTTTACAATTAAATTTTAACCATGCCTCTTGAGCATGTTCATAGTCCTCTACTGGACAATCTTCACCGTCAAATCGTTTTTGAATTTGTCAATGGAAGGAAGGGTTGTTTCATTTAGTTTAGACATTGAGCTAAAATACGCATAGGGAAAGACTCCTTTGCGAGTGATCATGTCATCCGTTAAGTTTGGATAGTGTTTCTTCAAAGTTTGACTATGGGGAAGAAACTTGAGATTTCGAACGAGAGAAGCTAGTGACGCTGACATGAATTGAAATGAATCTAAAAATTTTATTTCGAAGAAGACTGTCTTATTTTCTTTAGTTTTATCTACTGGTACTTTTGCTGTCATTGCCATGAATTTTTCTCTGGTTTGTGCTATAACATTAAACTGCCACGATTTCATCTGGCTCAACCCTCCTTTTATGAGCATATGACTGTCATAGCCCTTAAAGTTATGAAAAATGACGGGTAGTACACGACGTCTCAACCTAAGTGAAAAGTTACATTTGGAGCAGAGTGCGTTTCTAAATTTACCAGTGATGTGATCATGATCACGCACTTTCTTAATTTTATCGTCATCAAACGTTTTATGACATTTAGGACAGGATGTGCAACTTTCAAATTTTTGTTTGTCTTCATCTGACATATGTAGTGACTTACGCTGCAATTGGGAATCATATGATTGTTGAAATTTAGCAGCTTTATCGAGAAATTCTAGAAATTTTGAAATGCAATCTTCACCTTGCCAAGTATGCATTTTGTTTTGTCTATTCCTAAAGTGGTCATGCCATACTTCATAGCAGGATATGGCTGCTGGCTTGTGGATGATATCATCAATGTAGAATTCTATGTCTGCGTAAATGACACGCAGGGGACTTAATTCGTCACCATTATCCCTATGTGAAAATATTTTATCTTTGGGCATGCGTTCCATTTGTAATTTACCTCGCTTGCACCATTCATAGTGAGTTTCAAATTTATCTTTACTCCAAAAGGAGCGGATGCAGCGGTCGCATACAAAATGTTCACCTCTTTTAGAGTGCCCCAAGTGAGTGTACAAGCGAGAGATTTTGGGAATACCACAGTAGTGCCATTCCTCGCTATCATCCTGTTTTACTAATAAGAGGTTGACTACACGTTCATAACAAGTTGAACGTGAATTATAGCGAGCACCCTTCAACCCCTTCTCCCACACGTGAACGACAATTTTAATCTTATTATGTTTTTCGAACGTTTCTACATCTTTGATTTTCATGTTGTTACTATCACAACCTTCAAAGTCTAGTTCATCCTCCCACTGTCTATAGCTATAGGTGCGATCTCGATGCGCGTTGATATCATTATAGTGAAGGATGGATAGGACTGCATATTTGAAACACTGTGATTTACAATCGACATTGATGACAGCTTTCTTATTATACAACGTTCTTGGTAGTCTAAATGTACCTCGAGCTGCATGACTTTCTAATAGTGAAATTTTGAATATGGCTGAGTCCACACCATCAAAAATGAGAGCGCTGTCGCGTTGATTGAATTTATCTACATTTGATTTTAAACATTGAATGTGAAAATTTAGCCAAGACTCGCAGTCTACAATTTCGGTTGCGGAAGAGGAAGGAACATGAAACTGTATTCTCTCCGTCACTTGACCCGTATGAAAATCTATCTTAATATATTTTAGTTTAAGGTAGATGAGCGCTTTCATTCTAAAATTGTCTAAATTGTTGAAGAGCGCTTCGATAATGTTAGAATTTTGAAGGAGCCACTCAGGAAAATCTACTATTTGAGTATTGGACTCCATGCAGTAGTCGCGTACTAAATTATTATGTGAAACATTAATGAGGGAGATGGTAGAGGTACCGTTGGTGTAGTGATCATTTGCATGCGTGTGTTAAAGTCTGTGCGAAGATCGCTGAAAGTGACTATCAAAAGAAAGAGGGCACAAATCGCAAGGAAAGGAGATGTCATCGTCAGAATCAACTTCACCTCCGGAGATTGACGCCGCTTTGCGTTGACACACACGTTGTTTGATGTGTCGAAGGAGACTGTGCTTCCTTGTAAACATATGTCCGCAGTCGGCACATTCCCACTCGTTGCCTTGCCGCGAGAGTCCTGAGCTGGAACTCACATCACCTGAAAGAGAAATCATTCTATCATCTCTGTTCAAGTCTCAGTGTATTGTTACAACCTACCTTGACTCAACGACTCTAAACTTTCCTCGAGAAAGGAGGGCGTTGGTGATGAAGTTGATGCCTGAAATTGAGGAAAATGCTATTAGCCACACGTTTGAGGGAGATGAGTGAAGAAATTTTCAACTTACCATTTCAATGAAATCAAGTTTAAGGTTGATACTTCAGTCAAATAATACGTCTCAAATTTGGAATTCACTAGAGAGCAGTTCACTTGTACACCTCAAATATAGAATTCGCTGGAGAACACTTCACTTATACGTCTCAAAGACAGAGTGAAATGATACGGATGTCACTTTGCATATATACTTTCATATTCATCATTCATTGGCTGTTCATTCTGATTGGCTGCTTGTTGATACTTCAGAATTAGAAAACATTTCAAAGTCATTATTCACAGTTAACATGACAAGTCCTCCAACAACACCAAATACCGCATTGGACTTCTCCTCTCCATGTACATCAGCAAAGGTGCTCGTTACACCAAATGCACCAAGAAAGGCGAAGGTGGAGAAGACATACAATCTCGACAATATACGAAAGTTATCATTATCGGAGGAGGATGAAGAGGAGTTGCCCGACCTAACAGGCATACGGTGGAAATATTTACAATATGATGCCGAAGGGTGATGGAGATGACCAGCAAGTCGCACTTGCATCAAATATGGGAGTGGTACACCCCTAACTCCCAGCCGCGAACCGTGGCGGAGTGGGCGTACATTGAGAAAGTGAGGCTCGCAGTGGAAGAACGATTGAAACAAGTGAACTGTTTTTGTTATCTATGTGAAGCCAGACTCTGGGACGATATTGACGATGAAGACCTTTTGAAATACATGCCATAATAAATTTTTATTTCATATTATCTTTGCTTTCATACTGACTTACTTGAATGGGGCTTCAGTGGATGATTTAACCATGTATACTTTTTCATTTGGAAATAGTAGCACGCTTAGTCTAACTTGCAAATCTTATAACATTTCATATGGGTGATGATGGTAGATGAAATAGTGTTAGATAAAATTAAGATAGCTTACACTTCTGATACAGGGATAGCAATCGACTGCGATCCATGTGTAAAGAGCTTGTTAGACTACGGAAGAGAGAAGTGTGTTATGTTGCGTGTGGCGCGTGAGTGTCCTCCCATTTCATTCCATTCATCAATTCGTCTCATTGATAGAGACAGGTAGAACTCATGGTTCTCATAACGTATGCAATGGAAAGTTTTAGGCAACCTTCGACAGTTGGCTAAATGTCGCCCTGGCGCGAATGCATACTACGTTGAGACAGAGGCAATCACTTGCAAACATGACGCAGAGAGGTTTAACAAGATTGACCATTGCCGAATGTCCCTTGCGGTATACATAGCTACGGGTTTCACCGCCGCCCTTTACAGGAACGCCCGTCGAAAGGAAGTATTACACCGAACTTCATTTGCGACGTTCAAGTTGACTGATAGCAGATTCAACTTAATGATAGTATTTGCCAGTCCAAAGACTGCCCAGGGCAAACCGCGAGGAGGTTCTATCATGTCTTGCCCCATGGTGGCCCTTAAGAGAGCCGATGGTTCGTTCTCGGGGTGTGTGGTAGGGACTCAGGCTTGCTGTTTCGACTGCGGCTCCGGCAACGGGGCGGGTGGTCGCTTCTCTTGGATGTCTGTAAAGAAAGAAGTAGTGAGTTATCATCTTACATATCAATTTAGTCATTTTTACTTACAGATCTTCTCGGACGCTTCCTCATAAAGGAAATTCGAGATCGGATCACGATGATCGAAGGTGAAGTGTAGACACTCCACCCCTTTCTCCACCCGAGAGTAGCATTTCTCCCCTCTTCCACGCTCGTACAAGAGAGGAGTTTCTGCTACTCTCCCCTTTCTAATAGGGATGTGCAGACGACTGGAACGCACCCTTCGATCGCGATCCACCAGCTGCGCCGAATGGTGCAGCTCGTGGTTCGTCTCGACAACCTTAGCCATCTGCACACGGAGTCTCTCCACTTCCTCCTTCAACCTTCGTATCTCCTTCTCCCTACTTTCCCTCTCTGCTAGCAAAGCCTCTTCTCTGGCTTTCCCCTCGAGAGTCTTGAGCCTCTCCTGCTCCAACTCGCCATCCCGCTCGCTTAATCTCTCCTTCACCTTCTTCATCTCTCCGGCCACGTTCTTTAGGTCCTCATACTTTGCCTTGTATGAGAAGGCCTCCTCCTTCAACTTCTCCGCCTCTTTCTTTAATCTATCCCGTTCGGCGATCACCGGCGGGCGCTTGACAAAATTGCGACATTGTGTTGCAATTCCACTTGCAGTTACGGCTGTAGGGGTCTCGCGATCGAGGTCGACGTCCTCGATAGGTTGCGACTGTAGCTCTCCCTCCTCCTCCTCCTCACTATCGCTGCTGGTCAGCGAACTCTCGCTACTAAGCGAGGATACAGCGGCAATCGCTTCAATGGCGGATTGTAGCTCAGTGGCCTCAGTGGTGAAAAGTGAGCTCCGTTCTTGCTCGTTGGCAGATTGTAGCTCCAAAGAACGGAGCTCAGTGGCGAAGAGTGAACTCCGTTCTTCTTCGCCTACTTCGCCTGTTTGACACTCGCTGTGTTGTGAGTGCCAATCCTCCAGCCGCTCACTTAAGCGACTGACTTTGTGGGCTCCGCAATAGTAGCGAGCGACCCCTATCTGTTTCTTGTTAGTACAAGCGTGCTTCTTGAAGGCGTCAGCTCGGAATACCTTCCGGCATTGACACAGTTTGAAACTGGTCTTCATATTATTGTATTTCGGCATTTCTGAAGCGAAAAACGGAAAACAATGATTTTACACTTAGTGAGGAATGATAGATTTGAGTGTAGTGAGTGGCACTAGATCCCGTCGACAGCCCGAAGGCCTTGTACTGATCACTAGGGAAGTGAGAGATCTTCCCCGATACCCGCTATTTACAGCTTAAGACATCATTGTCACTGCCCCGAAGTGGTAACAGTAACGCCGAGTCAAAGGTAGTGAACAGTAGCTGGGATCTAACCCCTCAAAGCTGCCTTAGACTTAGTTAAATTTGAAATCTGATAGCAGATTTGAACTTAGCATACTTGAAAACCTTGAGGAAACATCCCAAGTTATTGCTTTGATCAGCTTGATAGCAAGCCGTAGAGTGCTTGATTCACCAGCGTTTTGCAATGGAGATGTTTAGAGGCCACCCATGACAAGATAGCTAAGACTCAACCGATTGGCGTTCAAAGTGCTACGTTGAGAGCTGTGTCAAATGCCCAACATGAGTTGCCCCAGCGGTTACGGTCTCAAATATGACACATTCCCTTGCCACACTTATCACTACGGCATCGTCCGCCGTCCCGAAGGAACACCCTGTCAGTGGAATATTACAGCAAAACTCTCCGTGTCTTGCTCGCTTTCAGTGAAAAGCCGCTTATAGCATGAGAAGACTGGCTCAGACATCATTAAAAATGCTTTCATTGACTTCAGCAGGGTCGAAAACCCCAGAAAACCTCCAAAACTAGTGAATTTAAATTTTTCAACTTTTTAGCACTACTTATGAAATTTATTAAGTAGTCCATCACTTAGGGCAGGTCAATAGCGACCGAACCTTTTTTGAATCAAGTCAAACGGACTTGTAGAAGCAAAGTTACAAGCCTTTAAAGTTTTGGAGTCTTTTATGGCCTGGAGACGATGGCCATCTCCTGGCTAACCTCTAAGTCTGACGCCTTAGCTGATATCAGCTATGAAATTTTCTAAGTCGGTTTCTTACAGAAACCCGGGATTTGGAATGTCCGAAGCTATCATCGGAGCTCAGAGAGACGACTTACCGTTGGCAATCTCTCGTCTGAATGACAAGTCTCTGTCGGTTCCCAGCTTATATAGTGTGTGGCGATCAGCTGATGACGTAATACCCATCATCCAAACACTAAAAATCCCGTCTATCTCCGGTTCTAGTGCTCCGATTGAGCTGGAAATACACCATTTCCATGTAGAATTTGACGCTAAATCCGAATCTGGCCTCCGTTTTCCCATCCGATGCTTCGTTTTAGCTCTACAGTAGGCAGCCATCGCAAAAATTCTAACTCTGTCGTTTTTCCGAAAAATGTTGAAAATTTTTCTCGCCGATTGACTTGAAACTCTCCGATTGACATGAAACTCACCATACAGATAAAGAATTTCACGTTGATTCCAAATCTGAAATCCGTTTTCCCATCCGATGCTTCGTTTTGAAGCTACAGCCCAAAACGTCCCAAATTCTAACTCTGTCGTTTTTCGACAATGTCCCAAAATCTTAAATGGCGTCTCACATCTAAACGAAGACAGATAGGAACAAGCCGATTCTTTCACTGAATTTGTCTCACTCTTAGCTTTCAAACGAGCTATGGCACGACAAAATCCGTCCACTGGAAGCCAAAATCGAAGCAAGCTGTCCAGAGGAGGGGGGGAGTCAGCGAAAATTTTTCTCTCCGATGGCGTTCAAATTCACCATACCGATGCAGAATTTCACGCTGAATCCGAATCTGGCCTCCGTTTTCTCATCCGATGCTTCGTTTGGGCGCTACACACCAAAACGTGCCAAATTTTAACTCTGCCAAAATTTTGAAGAAACATTTTTTCTCGCCGATTGACTTCAAATTCACCATACCGATGCGGAATTTTACGCTGATCAGGAATCTAAAGTCCGTTTCACCATTCCATCACGCCAACCTAGACGGTCGCCCACGTCAACCTAGACGGTCGCCCACGTCAACCTAGGCGGTCGGCCACGTCAACCCATACGAGACCAACACATCCGAGTCTCACACTCTGTCGTTTTCGAGGGGGGGGGAGTCAGCGAACATGTTGTGAACGTAAACCCACCTGGCCGGCACACCACGACAGACCACAACCTCTGTCGTTCCAGAGGGGGGGAGGGGAGGGGGAGGGGAGGGGGAGGGGGGGAGGGGGGGACGTCAGCGATGGCGGCCATCTTGCGCGGTCCAGAAGTGGAGTTTTACTTACTACTTAGGGTTGGTGGATGCTGACTACAAGTTCATCTGGGCAGACGTGGGATGCCAAGGTTCTTCTTCAGATGCGCAAATCTTCAACAACGGACAACTGAGAAGAAAGCTGGAAGAGGGAACTTTGCGCTTGCCAGATCCCGAGCCTCTACCACATGATGACAGGCCAACACCATACTTCGTGGTCGGAGATGACGCCTTTCCCTTGCGTTCGTGGATGATGAAACCCTTCTCCCAGCGCCAGATGACGGACCAACAGCGGATATTCAACTATCGCCTATCCCGTGCCCGCCGTGTGGTGGAGAACAGCTTTGGTATACTTGCACATCGCTGGAGATGCTTGTTGACTACCATGCAGCAAGATCCGATCAGAGTCAAAGTCATAGTCATGGCAGCCATGTGCCTACACAACTTGATGCGACTGCAGCATCGTTCTTTGCAGACCGGTGACCTGGACCAACCTGTTGGTGACGGCAGCTTCATCCCTGGTGCTTGGCGAGAGACACAATTACACGACATTGCACATGTTGGTGGCGCTAACCAAGCCAATCGAGAGGGCAAGAGACTCCGACTGTACTTGAAGGACTACTACAACAGTGATGTGGGAAAGCTACCCTGGCAGGACAAGATGATATAAGCTCCTCGTGTTTGCAAGTATTATTTGATGCTATCTTCTGTAGCTGATTGTGTCTTGTTGTCTTTTAAAATAAGTTCTATCGGATTATTTATTTTGCTTTTATGTCACTAACAGGCTAAAGAGGGCCATAGGCTATACGAAAAAAGTCAGGGAAGTTTATTTAATTCATTAGAGGAAGCTGAAGTAGTCTACTAAGTTAGTCTACGGTAGGCTAAACTCTTGAAATCATTAACCCTTCTACTGGGCACCCCATGACAATTGTCACGGATAGCGTAATTATGGCTTGTGGAAAATTTTCATTAAAAGCTACGGCATTGCCGCCTCGTGACTTTTAATTTCTACGTATAGGGATGACTTTAGCGTCTTCAACACTAGTCTAGCGTTTGCTGGCATTCCTCCAGGGCTCATGTGTTAGGTTGAGCGTGTGCAGTAATCAGGCATGCATCATATTAGGCCTGCATCATGAAAAAGTACCCGTAGTAATAAGAGTAGTAGTAGTAATAATTTACTTAATAGGAGGTGTGGTTTTAAAACAGCTAGTTTTCTGTCCACCCTGTTAGAAAAAACAAAGTCTGATATATAGAAAAATTAAACATGATAACGTACAACACCGTAGCAGTCAAGAGTCTAGGCTACCGATTGACGATGTCAAGGTGGCGACTGCTCGTGCAACAGTCACATAGTCTTGCGATCGGTTGTACGATTGACTCAGCCATCGAACAATGCAATTGCTAGGTCGTGCAACTATCGCACGACCATGCGAGAGGTCGCGCGACTGATCGTACAACAGTCTCCTTCGAGCATACGACTGTTGTGCGACTAGATTTTTCACTGCGACTATTTGTGCGACTGACATTGGATTGCTTCTGAGCGCACGGTCGCAAGGTCGCATCTGTCGCACGACTATTGTGAAAGCCCCTTAAGCTGCATGCTTCCATTCGCGCGTTTAAGGAAAATCAACTTTTTTCTTCAATCTATCATTTACTCATTCAACTTGAAAATCTACCATCACTCTCTGTTTTTAATCTGGCATTTTACATCGCTTCTTTTCAATTGAGCGCCTGTCAAAATGTGTCCACAACTGTTTTTATGAGAGAAATGAAGCTCGTCTAATGACGATAATGCGGTATTCGTAAGTTTGTAAAAGTGGACTGTTTATATCAGTATTTATATTTGCAGACAGCTACTCAATTTCTTGAAATGTTCTATGTAAGTGTTCCTCAATGTTTATAGTCATGTGGCCCGACTTTCTCTTAATCAAGAATTCATAGCCAAAACTTTTTAGTCAAAGTTACTTCTGCAGGACCTGCTTTAAAAACAAAAATAAAGAAGTCAATCAAATAAGATCGAACACCTACTTGTTTATACGTCGAGAACCTACATGAAGTACAGGCCTATAAGCTGCTATACTGGCAGCAGAGAAGTACACTATTTTGTTGCCTTTAGGTCAAGCTTTGTATACAGCAATCATGATAAACTAAAAAATCACCAAAGCCTCACGAACAAAACATTTTTAATTGATGAAATCTGTTTTTACCCTTTCGCCACGGTACACACTAAAAATACACCACTTAACTTGACTTGGAAAGTGCGACTTTATAAAAAAGAAAGTAATAAGCGAAAAAGCTTTTTCTTTCATAGACATCACATTTCAATAAGAACATAGCAAAAGAGCAAAAATGCAAACTTTAATAAATGCAGCAAGGTATTTGAGCCCCCGTGACTCTCTTGCACTTGGTGCATTTTTATCAGTTTCCAGCATTTAAAACAACCGTGATTCAAAATTATATTTGAAACATATTTTTATAATTACTCGCCGGATGAATTCTGATCGAATAATCACTTCATTTCAAATATAGACATTCGTTCTACCCTCACTAATCAAAGGAATTTTCAAAAGCCTGAGAACCACTTTCGAAAGCCTGTGATCCACTTTTGGGCCACATGGCCTGCCTTGAGAACCACTGTTATAAACCTTCGCATTCGCTTCTCTAACAAGTCATGGATAGACATTAGAACACTGGATCACAACACTTGCTGCAAACGAAACATCAAATAGCCAATTAATTAGATAACAAAATTTCTTTCAGTTATTCGATTGAAATGGCATCCTGCCGTTATGATATTCGCAATAAATGCAATGAAAAATAGCAATTTTGACATCTCCAAGTCCTTCACTGATTTTTTCAAGAGTTAGTTATGTCGGAAGAGAACATTGCAACATTTCATGTCCGCTCGCCACCTAGCCTTGATCACCGTACCTCGAAACCATGCTCATCAACATCTAACGTCCAACTAAGCGTGCGCCGAAGCAATTTGTGACATTGGCTCTACCATGGCTGTGTTTCGCCCTCATTCTATTGACATGTGATCTATTCAATGCCGCGTGTTTAGTGTAATATCCTCCAATGTGTGTATATCTTCCAATGAATCTCTTGAAAACAATCGGTGATAGGCCTCGTGATGTCAAAGTTGTTGTCTTGTCCGGCATTTATTGCAAATATACATACTCATCAATCAGTGAAATCTCAATAGTTTATGAACACAATAGGCTATTTAAGAAACATAAATAAAACCACGGCTAAAAGCGGCATGTTATAAAGCGCTGTTTAAAATCATGCTGAAATCTTGCTCATTGACAATAGAATGAAATGAAATAAACGATCGATCAAATTGCCATGCAAAAGATTTGCGACTGGCACGATTCGAATCTACGACACAGGTTGACTAGACCCACAGAATTAGATTGTTTAACCGAATCACTTTGCTAGAAGTGCGAACTGATTCAAAACGATGGCACATGCAGGAACTCACCAAGTGGGCAAAAGGAAATTTTCAATGCATTACAGAGATAGGAAAAATAATCGTGCGTTGCTTGCAGATTGCTGTGAATTCCTTCAAAATGTTTCGCTCGTCACAATTCCTTCAGATTCGAATAATTCAGATCATTGCGCAAAAGTCGTCTAGACAAAGATTGTCCTTCCGATCATCATCAAAAAAGATAGCAGGCGCACAAAAAACGTTCACAGACTTCACTGTAGAACTTGACATCATCTGTGTCTCTTTGCTGTGTGATCCAGTTGATACAAGTCACTAAGGCTTCGCACAATTTGTCGTGTTTAATGTTGAACTGGCTTCTTCTTGTTCGATTTCCATGCTATTATGTCAACAGATCATGCCATTTCATTAGCATTACATGTTCCAATGCTTCCTTTCTAGTCAAGCAGAAGAAGAGACTACCTGTCTAATTCTGTGACTAGACCTGTGCTATAGCAACTGAGCTACAAGCCGATTGCATGCGGCTGTGTCAATTGACAGGATCAAACCCTCACCACCACACATTAGTTGTCATGGCAATTATGATCAATGAATAGATATCTCGTCTCGATTGTGACAGCCGACTGTTATAGGCAAATGCTTATAACAATGCATAGAGTATGTTTGAAAACAATGTGCAAAGCATGGCTTCAAGTCATGTTTTATAGGCAACTTTAATATCTTGTTTAAAATGAGATATTGCTAAAATTACGTTTTGACCAGTAAACAATGCAGTTGCTCAATTTATATCAGAAACCTGATCATGTACAGTAAATTGCAACATGTGGTAATCGTGTATTATTGACCATCACTGCAAAACTTTCTATTGACGACTACCAGATCAATATTTAAGCAACAAAAAGACATTTATGAAAGCTGGGAATGTTATGTCAATAATTATTAGTTTGTAAAAGCAAATCATCAATTTGTCATCATTCGGAAAATTCTAACAATAGCACGGGACAAAGGCATTATATAAACATGGTTTTAAAACACTTTGTCTTTTAAATCCTAGTTGAGATGAAACGCATGATTGCATGCTGCATTTACGGCTTCCATCAAAACTACTTCTGCGAGCAGGTTTGTAGCGGCAGCGTGCACATGCAGGTGCATATCGCGAGACAAACCTGTTGAGAAATATGCCACCACATTGAGCTAGATTGTTCATACTCATGGCTTCAACCCGATATTATTGAGTTCTACTCAGTGGATATGTGAACTACCTCAAGGAGATAGGCCTATTTGGTTTAATTGGTCGTGAAAGTGATATCGAATAATCGGGACCTGATATCATGAAATATAGTAATCCTCTAGGGTTTTGAAAATGAAGAATGATAGAATCTAAGAAGTTAAAGAGATTATGCATTTGCAAAGAAAACCAATTGAATTCTTACTAGTATTTGGTCTGTTTTCTATTCTTTGTTTCTTTCTCCTCAACTGGTGACCTGGTCTTTCGAAACCATTTATAGTCAATAAATTGAAGCACATGTGTTTTCCTTCACAAGAAACTTGGCAATTGGTTCAATGTGACTGACTACATAACTTAGCAGAATAAGAAGAATGAAACATATTTGACATCAGATATGCACAATCTATCTTTCAAATAAATAACAAAAACCTGCTCAAAGATTTGAATTATTCCTTCAATAGAATGATATCAAAATATCTCCTTTAACATAAAGAAAAGGAAATTCTGTGGATAATTTTGCTCCCAAGGCATTGTTGAAAAAAACTCAAGCTTGTCCCAGCCCAATGCATATTCCTGTCTGTTGGCTTCTTTCAGGTGGCAATTTTTTGGTTGTTACAGAGTCTGGTGAAATTATCAAGTTTTTACTGGAACAGTGGAATTCCAGTCACTGTAATTTCTTCACATCCAGTTTGAACTATCATTAAGCTCTTGCAAATCTTATTATATAGTAAATCAGATATACTAATAAAAATTGCAATTTTATTAAACACAAGTTTCCAAATGAATCATGTCATTGATATTCATATCAACCAGTACTTCAGAAATGCTATTGCTTCACTTTCAACAATCAACTCTAAAGGACTTAAATCAAATTTTAAAAAAATAAATAAAACAAATTTGCAAAATAATCAATGCATCTGGTGCTTCCTGTTTCAACAAGAATGCAGACGTTCTTTCTCCACTTGCTTTCTGATTCTTTCTTAAGTCGTTTTGTCGTCAGGTTGATTTAGTTCATGGATTGATCTGTCATAGGGAGCGATGCTACTCAAAGTACTTGCTTGTAATCGTATCTGCAGCATCTTGAGAAATTGTCTTTTTTCATTACAGACACAACACAGCTTATCGAAGGAGTGAAGGTTATGCACATGGGAGATTCGATCAGATCATGATTATATATTTGACATTCTATTCGCAGCTAATCTGATAAGGGTCTTACGAGGACAAATAGCAAAGTGAAAGGAGTTTATAAAATCTTACGAGATAGGTCGAATACACGTTGCAAAGAATATATCTGTCACGTTGAGTTACAGAGGTTGAGTCAAAATAGGTCCAAAATTCCAGAACTGCTCACTGCAATGTTGTAAAAAATACCGTGTTTCTTCGACTACCACTAAAATCTGTCGAAAAAACCCGGACTTGGTTTGGCCCTTTCGTAGAATAGTTATATCGCATTGAAAATACATGCAATAGAAATTATTTAATATTTTCGGCAATTTTAGCCATTGCATTTTCTTACTTTTTTACAGAACACGAAGTAGGCCTTAGTTTGTCTTTAATTTCGAATTACAGTTGACTTGTGGCCAATGGATTCATCTTCCACCAGGTGGTACACTTTGTGAAAATTTGATCAAGTAGACACCTTTCTATCACTTCTTTAAACGAATTTCTTGTTTCATCTTGTTTCATTCTTGTTTAATGAGTTTTGAAATGTAAGTTCTCCGGAAGTTAAACATCGATTTTCAAAATCATTTTACATTCTTTTGAACGATGCTGGAGAGCTCAATGCTTTGATGTGTATTTCACCTTATTCCTTACCTTTCATTCTTGTAACTGATGATTTATAGCAAGAACACTTATTATGAAGTATATAAGAGCTGAATAGAATGGTGATTCTGTTTTCTTGTGCATTAAAAGCATTTAACTAAGTAATGACATTCATTTGAAAAACCAATAGAGAAATGCGTGTATGTAGGCATTGTTGCAGTCAAATTGTCATTAAGTAAGGAATAAGTCTTAAAAAATTAGGATAAATGTTAGGAAAAACATCCGAATTTCAAAGAAATCTTTCAAAAAACAATGCAGTTTAAAATCAGCGGCTTAACTGTCCATCATTTTCGTCTCAACCACTCAGCTATTTAAAGGTAAATGCCTATAGGTCAACCATGATCCAAAATTGCAGACTGTATCACCCTGCAAATAAAAGTGATGCCGACCGGTTTTACTTTGTGATTTACAAACGAAAATGTAGAGTTGACGTCAGTCATGCTAATACATTATGTAACCCGTTATATGCAACCACGCTGTGAGGCTACATAACTGATAAATGTAGTCTAACGGCATTGGCCAGTACTGACTGTATTTGTCAATGCCTAAGATCGTTTTCGATAATAGTGAAGCCTCTTTTCAAATCAAATTAATGATTATTACACTTAGCAAAACATTTTGCACAAAATCGACCAATTTCATGTGGGTGGCAGTCAGATGGGCTACTGGTCCCGATCTTCGTCAAGAATTCATGTACAATTCAGGATTAGTGAATAATTTTGTACAATCTTCAAAGTTTAGGATTGTCTTATAGTCTGCTTTACTGTATGGTCTATAGCATGTCTAAAATTATTGTACATTCATGATATAGGAAAAAGTCAGTGTTCGTCTACGTGTCACTCACAACGATTGGCGATTTATGATCAACTATAGGAGATCGTTGTAAAGCATTCTGCATTATTATCACATCTGGCCAATCTGTCATCTATTGACTGATGAATTTGAATTCCCTAATTTTTCTTTGTTTTTCATTGCCATTTAATTCCTTTAATACAGATGCTTTCATTTCAGATTCGTCATAGTTGTGTTGAAGGCAGTGAAATGAAACAACTTTGTTGTCATTCTTGTGAGCAATATCGCATCGATGCTTTTTCAGGCACTCTCTTCGCTCTCTTAATTAAAGTTCTACCAGATGTATCACAAAAATATCGTCTGTTTTATTCATTTTAGCGATTGTTATTTCATTTGTATCGGTAAATCTCCGCATGCCATATTGAATAAGTGCTTATTTTTTACTTAGGATAATAGTCATTAATCTGATTTGAAAAGACGTTTTATCATTATCTAAAATAAATGAGATGATGTAATTTCTGAAATTAAAGATTCCTACTTCCCTTAAAGAATGTGAAAACCAAGCACTTACATGTAATTCATCTGTAGTGGAAGCTTCATCTGACTATTTGACAGCTTCGAAATTGTAATCTTTAGGCAGCAGCTTCACTTGATTCTTATTTAATGAATGCGCAATGTGATAAGTTTAGAATGTCGAACCAATTTTTTCGAATCATATTTCATTTGTGTCAGATAGAAAATTGTATCATGAGAAGCCTATAGGAGCATAATTTCACTTCTAGCTGTAATGATATTTTAGTAGATCGACATTCACAGTTCAACTTCACATCGGAAGCAATTTGTTTTCCTTCTAAGACTGTAATTCCTCTGGCTCTTGTCATTTTTGATGGATTTCGATGACATTACATAGATTAAGTGAAACGCGAAGACTTACCGTCTGTCATTAGGAATGAATTCGCGCGAAATTGACGATAAGATAAAGTTAGAACAATTAATTGTAAAATTTAGCACAGAATCTCGAATCAACAGATTATAAATAGGACACTTATAAGGGCACTTTGATATGTCCCAAAAATCAACATTCAAAAATGATTATATTGTGCAAATGTGTTTGAAGCATAAATTCACAAACTGCAGTATTTTGGATCATTCTTTTTGGATCGAATTCTTTATCATGTGGACAAGGCTATAAGCTGATAATGAGGGAATGATGGACACAGTGTGAATGCCATTCCCTCGAAATTCTATCGATGATCTTATTGTAATGAACTTCGTCGAAGGCTTTGAGGAAATCTTGTCCATTGCTGAGGATGCAGGCCTGCGGCCCGTGAACTCCTCCTGTGACTCCTTTCAAAATACTGTCACGTGCGACACATGAGGCATGCAGCAGATTTTGTAGGATAAATCGACATAATAATAGTCGCTCAGAACTAGGGTTCAAAAACCATGTTTCTTATTTTAAAACAAAAGGAACGTGTTTTTATGCTTTTCTAGGTTTTTCATTCTATTGCTTTCTGTTTCACTACCATGAATCGACAGTTCATTCGTCTTCATTCGCTCTTGCTTTGAAGTGAATACAGCATTAAGGTGTCGATCTAGATTAACACATAGCGTAATCAAAGTATGAAGATAAATTTCAAAACTGGAGTTTAAAAACTATTTTTGAAAACTGTGCAAAGCACAGTTTTAATAACAGTTGCTATGGACTACATACTCCTATGAACAGCTATGTGCTCAACCACCTAATGCTGACTAAAAGCAATATAATAGGAGTACAACCCTAAGGAAATTAGCAAAAGTATGTAGAAATACTTGTTTTTCTGATGAGAATCGTAGCACATAATTCTCTTTTTAAATTAATTGAGCATCCATGATTTAAGAGATTTTAACCGAGTGCATTCGAATGAGACCATTTTTTCTCAGTTCAGTAAGTTCACCGCTCATTTTTGTTTTGAGCTGAACCGTTCAGTTAATCGTTCAGTTCACTGAAAAAGTCAGTTCGCTCAGTTCTCTTTTGTTCACTTAGCAAAGACGGCATGTTTATGTGCATTTCGAATTCTACATGGAAATGGTGCTTGCACTTTTCGTCCGTACAGAGAACATCCATTTCATAGTCATTGCTTCACGTTATCAATTGTTACAGTGAATAATAATGCATTCATCATTTTGACGATTTTAAAACAACTTCAATGTCTTAGCGCCTCTGTTTCACAATAGTAATAGTCATATTTGAAAATATTTCTTCCCTCGATACTCCTGTAATAAAATGGAATGAAACAGCATTGACAAGTTCGGCAAGCTTTCGGTATCACACGTTGTTAGGGCAAATAGAGACAGAGAAGTATGTAGGCATATTTCACATAATGTGCTCTCCAAACGGAATTCAATAACACAAATCACCAGGTTCATGAAATGGAAGCTGATGCAGTGTGATTCGCATTACTATGACAATTATCACAGAAGATCATTCTCTGAGCAACGCCCACGACAGATCATGGCACTTGTATGCAGCGTGGTCTAACTTTTTATTGTTTGATACTTCTTTTTTCTTTACTCAGTGGAGATGAAAGAAGAATAAAATTTAAAGAAACAATGAATGACGATTTATATGATTTATGTAAATCACAGCACAATGTTGAGCGCAATGAGAAGTGACCAGTAGATATTATCAAAAACATAGTCTTTGGGCATCATGAGCATCTGGAATTCTGATCAAGTGACATTAAAAAATAAAAATCTTAAGGCCATCAACGCCCGATTAAAGGAGGAGGTGGTCAATGGAGAATGATTCTTCTTGTTCTAATTTACATGTGCAACAGAGAGGGGTAGTGAAAATTAAGTCCTTATACTTATAAAGGCAATATAGAAGTTAACAGAGGCTCCAGGCAGCCTACATATTAGTAATGAAATGGCATTGGAACAGCGTGCTTGCATTACGCGGGATAGATGCTCCAAAAGTTGCGCATGAAGTTGGACTACTTACTTGGTAAAAAATATCACAAAAGAAAAATAATGGAGTTTGTGCATTAACTCTCATCTTGTGCGCTCAGATACTGTTCCCTAAATCAAGTATGGCCTAGATTGTTTAGAATCTGGTTAGTTTCAGTTTAGAGACTGCTTTACAGATATTGATTGGAGCGGACTTTACAAATATAGGCTAAGGCAATGGTCTATTCCTTGAAAGATTATGGTCTATTCCTTCAAATATAAAGCGTCACTCTTTACGAGTATGTACTCAAAGTGAAAGGTTTTTAATTGACGGTGAAATAAGGTCATAGTTCATTTGAGAATGTTCAATGTATCCTGCCGGTTGATGAAGAACAACAAAATATGACAAGACCAAAAGATTACTTGAATTACATGAGTCATCGTCACACACTTAAGAAAATACTTGTATGCTTTGAACAAGATTCGCGAAGACTAATAGAGATAAAACTATCGTGAATTTGCTCTAATTTTCTGCTCTATTTCATAAATGCTTTCCACATTCACAATATATTCATGGAGTATAGGGAGCTACTCGCATTTAGATGATTCGATGCTAAAATGCAACTATTTAGCAATGAACTCAGTAAATGATTTTATACCAATAGTAATACCGAGATTCATAGCATTCTAATAACAACTCTTGTTTTTCAATAATCAATGATCAGAGATGTGCGCTGTCTATTAAAAGAAACTCAATTGTTGTGAAAATTCAGTTGGTTGTATCATTAATAATATATTCATTGAATATTTTGAAACTGTAGGTGAGAACTGATTATGATCCAGTGGACATTTAAATCCGTACAATTTCTATGCATCATTAAATCAGATTATACTACGTCGGGATATTCATCACACCTTAAGAATGTCAAAATGTAAGAATTGCCTTCATGTATGCATTTTCTAATATCTGAATTATTTGACTGATATTGAAGTATGAAGCTTTTTGGTAAAAACTTTTGTCAGCAATTACCGAATAATTATATTGTCACGTTGGCAGATATGTCAAACGCACGTTAGGAAGGAAGTTTCTACAAATATAACGTGTGAAATGAAAGTTTCCCAGTTGTTTCACTATAGTTAATTTCATATTTGGTTTTAGATGAAAGTTGAATATCAGGTGCTGATATTACTATTTGCAAGTATGAACATCTTTTGTTATAGGCTACTGTGCCAGAATTATTTTTCTTCATCAAAGAATGTTAATGAGAAAATGTCAACATGCAAGCATATTTGATATAATGTTTCCCCGGAAATCCTCAGAGATTCAAATTCTTTTCTGAAGCAAAACTAGACCCTCTCCGATCTAGCAATGACGACTCCACCTCAGCCATACTTAGCTTTCGATGTAGAAGCACCACTTTATTCAGCGCTTACTTCACGATTG
This sequence comes from Prostheceraeus crozeri, assembly GCA_907163375.1. Lineage (NCBI taxonomy): Eukaryota > Metazoa > Platyhelminthes > Polycladida > Euryleptidae > Prostheceraeus > Prostheceraeus crozeri. The sequence continues at coordinate 4,185 of CAJQUW010006981.1, read as the reverse complement.
GTATTTTTGCTATTAATTATCAGCTACAATAATGAAAGGCAAGGAATAAGGTAGCTTACACATCAAAATATTGAGCTCTCGAGTATTCTTCAAAAAATTGAGATCTTCAACCTATCTTGCGTACAGAGGTTCATTTAAAAACTGGTGATTTTACTCAAATTTGAGCGTTTTTCAGTGCTGTTACTTTTCAATTTTATCATATCAAAAAGAAATAACGTTGTGAGATATTTATTTACTTTTTTACACTGATGAGATCATTTCTGCTGGACTGGTGTCGACCAATGAGAATATACTTTCATTATCTGAAGCAAGAAAATTATTTAAAGAAGAGATAGAAAACTGTCTACATCTATACATATACAGTCACTTGGTCAAGTTATCATGAAAAATAGGACCAAACTTTATTGCCAATTAGTTATCAGAATCCCTCAGGAAAAGTTATGCGGTCACACTTTGAAATATCGAGCTAAGTATATTGTTTCAGCTATTTTGTAAAATGTACTTGCACACGTCTTCATTTATTAAACACCGACGTGCAGTAAATCTTTTTAGACTAACTCAAACAGATAGGAATGATAATTTCATGAGTTGTTTTCTTTCACCATCTTTCAGTGGAGTCTGTATCAAATATTTATCCATAAGTTCGAGTTCATTTAACATTTTCGTTGGAATGCATCATAATCTATTCAGATAAAGTGCACGACAACATACCGGAAATGATTCCATATTAAGTGAGCGTTGTTATCTCTGATTATCTCTCAGACCTGAGGATTATCTTTCCCATATCTGTTGTTAATAAACTGCATCAAAAATTGTTGTTTGCAGCTCTCCGCCTATTATTAAATCTTCATTTGAAAGGCAGAAGTCATTAGTGAAAACAGATATCAATGAATCAAATGGTACTGTTGATTATCACTGCCTCAGTCACAGCCATGAAACTGCTGGAGATCAATTTACTGTCACCGACCTCAAGCCTCTTGTCGATCAGAATGAACTCGATGTTATTTGTTGATTTGCTGCTTAAAGGTAGACGTGAATGATGGATACTGAGGAATAAAATGTAGGTAGTGATTAATGATAGAAAATAGAATTATCAATAATTCTAAATATCGCAATTCAAAAACATTTTGATTAACATCAATGAAAGTAGGCTATACAGATTTTTTTTATAGAAACTTTATTAATTGTTTAATTATCCCTTTGCTCCTTATGTCATCTCTCTCTCAAAATTCAAAACAGTTTATAGCCCATCTCGTGGGTCAAACATCGATAAATTAACAACTAATAAATTTGCAACAAAAATTAGAAAACTGCAATTTTGCAAAATGTTCGGAAAAACAATCGAATTGCCCCTTCATTATCTCGCCACTACCTTAGATGTTGAATGCTGATAGGACGGATCATTGAGATCTGGGACAAGTGTGTATAAAATTCCTTCGAAATATAGAATACTTCATATGTAATTTTTTTGTTTAATACTATCAAAACCAGTAATAGCTGCCGATAAATTTTGAATAAAAAACAACTATTGAATAATACTCACTATGTATTTGGATTTGTGCCATTGGATTCGCGTAGATCTCCTCTTTCATTAGGTCGCTTCGCAACTTTGTCCCAAAAAACTTTGGGACGAAGTATTCTCGAAGGGAACATGGTCTGAAACAGTAGCGAAACACATACATAATAAATGCTCAAAAATATCATGTGATTTTGTTGTTTCAGACGGATAAACAACATTTGAAACTTTTTATATATAGACTGCTCACACATACATACATGCAGGATTGCCTAAGTAGGGTGCACTAGAATACAACTTAGTGTAAAACGGTATACCTTGATTTGGCATTACCGTGTCATTCACTTGTAAAAACATCTCTGCTCTTTTGCTTCACCTCCTAACAATCAAAGACCTTGCAACTCAAAACAGGTCTCTTAATAAACTAGTTAATCGAAATTGCAGTTTAAATGAGTAGGCCAATCGTACTATTGTTGTCGACATATATCATAGAATTAGTATTTTCTGTGCTCATGCTGCGTGTCGAGAAGTCAAAGCTAATCAAGCTAATCAAATTGCAGGAATTTCAAAAAGTTCCATACTAAGAAAATCTTCATTAATGCTCCTCTCATTCATTTTCATTCAACAGTCATTCGCACAGTCGCATAGTTGTAATACTTCCAGATATGATCATCAATCATGGATTTGCAGTAATCAGGAATTTGATTTTGAAATATTCCATTCATAGTATAGTGAGCTTATTTACAATGATATCACAAGTAAGGCATTTTTGTTTTTTACATTTGCTTTTTCTCTTGTCTCTGGAACGAACCGATTTGAACAATTTTTGAACAGTTTTGAATAATTTATTAACATGATGGATATTTAGTCAGAATGAAAATATTCAATGATGAATTCAAAATGGTTGAACTCATGTTAGTTCCACAAATCAAAAATGCCTTCAAACTTTCAGGAATTCAAATCGCAAATTGATATTGAAAGCGTCAAACGTGTTGAGTCAAACAAACACCACCAGTAGAAATAGTACACCCAAATTGGTTCTTGATTTCATGATTCTGAATATTTGTTGCAGAAACAGAATTCAAAGATAATTTCATAAAAATTTCGCAGTCAAATTTCTTACATGCTATTTATTTTATATAAAGATCTTAAGCTGCCACCATTGTAAAGAGCGCACGCGAAATACAGGTAGTCGACGTGCTTATAGAATTCTGAGCTGAGGAGTACAGAAATTCTGGAGATAGGCCTATTTTTGAGCGTTTTACTTTGGATAGGGTCAATTGAAGATTGTCTAAACATTGGCAGTAATGATAACAAATTTTGCAAAATGAAGCTAAATGCAGAGAGAGAGAGAGAGAGAGAGCTGGTTACAAGTTCAAAGTGGAAAATATTAGTTTGGCATCATTCATCCGATGGTCTGTTATTTTAAAAATGGCAGTTTTGAATGATTATTTTGATTATGATCTATCTTACGTGTAATTTTCAATCCCTATTAGACTGTTGTGCGGTTTGTGTTACAACACTTTGACTTAAGTTTTCATGACTCACTGACGATGGCAGTAGGAAACAATGAATTAGTGCATTCTGTGGAAAAGATTTAGATATCGAATCACTTACTCAGAATTCTTTTCAATAATGTGCTGCATGCTATTCAACTTTTTGGTGTCAATCGCATGCAAGCATGACGTTTATTGTCTATAATTTATCAAAGTTTCATAGTCTGATTCCAGTGTGCTAAAAATGTATACGCTGTGTGCTTGAACAAAGGCCAAATAATGTTCGCTGCATGTACATTGTATGATAGAAAAATGCTCGCCGACTGCGCGCATGCTTACGAAAAATATGAGGCCATACCCATCCACTGTCAATAAAAACCCGCAATTTTCTTCAATCTTGCCGTGCAATTTACCTTGATAATTTACCCCTTCACACTATTGTGCAATATGTGTAATCACGATGAGTAAATTTCTTTTTCATACTCATTTTGAGACAATTCATTTTGTTGTTTCCTCACAATTATTGCTCTTTTCTATCATAGTTTAACTTTATGTTCGGCCATGCTTTATAAATTTGAAAATATTCTAGCAAGATATGCGGGCATGTGCATTTTTTGATATTTTCATGATAAGCGTTAAAAATAAATGGCATCCTTCAAAACATGTTGTTTGCTTTATTTTCGAAATTAGCAAATAATGATATTCAATGTTGAATTTACACAAGCAACCTAAAAGACATTGACTCTTGCGACATATTCCAGGCTTTCATAAATGTCAATATGAAAGATGTTAAGATGGATTTGATACTATAATTGCACTGTAATTGATAATATGCAATAACGCTCACTTCACGTAGGATATACGTAGACTAAGGCACGGTTACCACAAGTTGCACTTTTCCATACATCATGAACTTTCCAATATCAATGTAATACGCATGCACGTATGCATGGTGAGAAGAGCAACATGGCAATGTCTCATTTTGAAAAGTCTTAAAATTCCTTCAGAACATATTGTATGCGAGTATCTCATATTGTATAGGCTATATTTTTTATTATATTGTATACAAGCGTACATTATTGTATACAATGTACACAATAGAACCTATATTTACTGTTGGTTTCAAAACCATGCATTTAAACATGAGCTTTAACTCTTATACTCAAGTAGTAA
>CAJQUW010006979.1:27771-125677 GCA_907163375.1 Prostheceraeus crozeri | reverse complement strand
GTACGGCTTGTAGTCTTGTTCGCATTAATGGTAGGCCTAAGGGAAAGGAAATGTCAGCAATACTTGCTTCCTTAAGGGCAGCCTGTATGTGTCCCGTCGGTTCGGGAAGAGGCCTTGCCCCATGACTCCACAGTCGCCGATTCCTCGCGGCAGCACCCCAGTTGACGCCGCCGTAGAAGCTGTCGATGCCCCGCCTTCATCTCCTTCTTGGACATCCAACAGCAGGTCCGCGAGGGGTCCATTCAGTCAAATGTTTGCGGTCGTCTCCGTAGCGGCTGCGTGGACTGCCCAGCTCCACTTCAGTTTCTTTATTCTCTCGTACTCATCTAATGTCAGTGCTACTTCTTCGCTCGCGGTAGGAAATCCGAGCATGCTTCTCTCTATCTTTCTTTGTGCCACTTTTAGCCGATCTGTTATCTCTTTGTGTAGAGTCCTGCTCCGTATGTTTAGACGGGAAGGATACATTGATTGTGTATTCTTTTGTATTTTGAGAATATCTTGTCCTCCAATAATGTTATCATGAGACTTTGATGAGAATACGTGTATGATGAGTGGTATTGAGATCATTCAGGATATCTCATGATACATCCATAGAAAAATCATGGGCATTCATGAGGTTATCATGAGAAAAGTTTGGCCTATATCATTATTTGTTCATCAAGACATTACCGGTGTTTATTAGAGCATTGCTGGAGGCACAAGTTGGGGTGGGCGACGTTGTCTTTGCGCTGATTTGGTGGCCTTGGTCGCTCAATACTTCCGCGGCATTTTGATAGGTGAGCAGCACGTCGTCCAAACGAACTGTACGTGTACCAAACGACTTCAACAGCTATCCATGCAGGGAGACTAGATTGTACGCAATTATGTCAAGCAGCTTAGATCGGAGTGGATTTCAGTATATGGCCTTCGCTTTTGAGAGAAGTGCTTGAGATGGCTAAATGATTCATAAATTGCTGATGATATTTTGATATATATTCTGATTATATATTACATGATATGGGCCTTGGTTTACAGCGATGATAATCAGTTTGTTTGTAAAACGTTGATAATATTGCGCTTGAAAATACCTTTATCTACCGACAAACATGTGCCTTAGACTGATCCGTTTGCATCTCAAAAACACCTAAATATATAAGCCTAGAAGCAAAGCGGCGAAAGAAAAGAGTACTCATTACAAATATATGGAATACAACACAGCCGTCTGAAGCAGCCTTTTCGAAATGCTGTAAAAGCAATTTAAATTTATGATAAGCATGGTTATGCAAATTGTTGAAAATGAAAATCGCAGCTCATGTTTGAGCATCAAAAGTATACTAAAAAATGCGCAATGATAGCGATGACATAATATGGAAATGGTGTGTAAGGCTTCGGAGCAAAGTAGTGAGGCTGTAAAATCATCAGGCCACGAGATAAATAGCTTCTGCAGTAAAAAAGCAATACCAAATTGAATAAACTCATGGAAGTTGATGAGATTCTTAATGCGAAAACGTTTCAAATCCGCATGAAAGTTTGTGAGATATGTGAGAAAAATTTCATAAAATCCATGAGGAATTTTCGTGATGGAAGATTTTCGTCATGAAATGCAAAGTGCAAAAGCTTGCATAGTTTCATTTCTAGAATCACGCTACCTAGTGAACGAAGCGGAGGGATAGCTACAGTCCGTTTCATAAAAAGTGGATCATCCTAAAATTTGACTAAATAAAACATAAGTATGATACAGAAAGCATTTTTCATGTTATTTCATGTCCCTAATATATTTAAATGTCCTTATATAATCTGATAAGCTATGATACAGTAACGGTTCTTAAGAAGCTAATATTTTGTGGCCCTACCCTTATTGTCAATGACATTACCAATTCGTCCAGGCATTGATTCGATGATATCGTTGATTTTTGACTGATCTAACTTTCTCCACTCTCTTTTTAACAGTGACGTAAGTTGCGATACGCCATCTGTAGGTAGCAGTGAACGACGAACGTTACGTTTTAGAATACTCCATACATTTTCTATGGGATTCAGATCAGGAGAACGAGCTGGCCAAGATAATGTCCTAAGCCCTAATTGAGACTTGCATAAGTTGACTCTACTACTCCTGTAACACGTGGCATTATCATCCATAAATAACCAAGTCGATGGATCACCAAGTTGATCTGTCATTTGGCCAATGTTCATTCGTAAAACATTCACATAGCGTTCAGAATTCATGGTTCCTTGCTGTATGTGAAGTTCAGAGCGGCCATTGGTCCAAATGCCAGCCCAAATCAGTAGAGTCGCACCACCTTGTACCCGGGGACGATGTAAATGTCTCGGAATTTCCTGATCAGATTTTATCCATAATCTCAATCGACCATCACTATCCTTCAGACGGACTGATGTCTCATCAGACCAGACAACCCGATCCCATTGATTTCGCCAGTGACAATTACTCATTGCCCATCTGAGACGTCTTTTTGTATGCTGATCTGATAATTCGATCTGAGAGGGCCTCTTACAGCTCTTGAAATTCGACTCAATAAGTCTTCTACGAATAGTGGACTTAGAAATAGACGAGACTAATGCAGCCATCGCAGTTAACGAGAGACTTGGATCAACTTTAACAAATCTCAAAATTAGGCAGTCTCTACGTTTGGATGTTTGCGTGGACGGCACCTTTGTTTCAGTGTGGACTTATGGTTCATTTGGCGTTGTAGTGTGTTCAACCGGTAAAGAATAGATTTCTAGCTGAAAGCAATCAGGAGTGCTGCCAACACCACCGCAACGAAGTCAGGAAGCTATGGAACATGAAGTCCAGTTAATCACATGTAGCAGTTACATTATTGTTGATGAATAATGGTGCTATACTGGCTCTGATTGACCGAGTTTCTTTATTTTTGTTTTGCTTGATAGCTTTTGGCTTGTAGAACAACATATTACATAACAAAGGAAACAAATGTAATTTTATAAGAGTGAGGTATGATTTTGTATAACATTGCTAAATGAGGATCAAATTATCTACTACTTTTTTATCTATAACAGGAAAACAACTCAATAGTCATGCTTGAAATTTCCAACAATGATATTAGTAAGCACAACTGACATATCTTCCAAATTTCAGAGAAATTCGTTCAGGTTTGGTAGAGTTAGACAAAGTTGAAGTTAAGGCGATGTTTAAGGGTGATCCATTTTTTAGAAACATCTGTATAGCCTATCCATTCAAGAAAGAAAAGAACAACTCAGGAGCTCATAAAGTAGATCACATGAGTTCTTCTGAATGTCTCATACTGAGTTGTCCGAATCAAGACAACCGAAAAAGCCGTTGCTTGCTACTATTCAAACATTTGACAACACGAAAAAATTCTTTTTGAATTTCAACTACTGAACTTCACGTCGTGTTCAAGGTGATCTCAACTGCAAGAGTACAATTCAGACTTTTCGACGATTTATTGCTGATTTTGCGGATTTCAATCTTATTGCGATCATTGTCACGCATAGAAGGGATTCCTGCATTCCAGTCGTCCTTTCATTCCGTATTTTTTTTCCCGTCAAGGATTACAACAGTTGTTTATGAGCGAGCAGTTTTATCCGATGAAAGAGAACGCTGCTCGTAGTTCGATCTCTTATATCCAATATAGAATTTCTTCGCATTTTTCATTGTAATGATTCTATTCAGCATTGACATTTTTCAACGACATGAAACAAACTGCGTTTTCTGTCAATCATATCTCCTCATGTACCACCGTGATAGGAATTACTTGAAGTGAATTTAGCGCCCTAGTTACTCCCCTCAGACTGATGCAACAGACTGGAACATTCGTATTGAATGAACACAAATCAACTTACACATACCGTACTTCTTTTGGCATTTTAGACTATATTTGGAAGTTTTGTGTTTGATGTAAAGACTTTTATTATTCATAAGATACGGATTAATGCATGCACGTCTGCATGGGGAAGGCCAAATTTGTGACGAGTTTTTACCAGCTTCGTCCCACAAGTTTTAATACAATGGAAATCAAATTGCAAAATATTCCTGCATCTATTTATTACAAGTTATACTTTCATTCATCAAAAATACAACCGCTCTCCCTCTATAGATATGAAAAATATCGTCCTCATAAAGTCACAGGTTCTTCACAACAAATTAAATTATAAAAAATTACAATTGTGCTCAACTACTGGCCTGCAATTGTATATTTTGAACGAAATGCGTAGCATTTTTCTAATTGTGTTTGTAGTAATTGTCAGTCGGTTTTCGCAGTCTGCAGTGTTCATCTACCAACGATACGGTTACTTTTCAAAACGTGATTAGCACGGTACTCCTACCGATCTGCAGCCAAGTTCATGTAAAATGTTTGATTTGCACATGATGCGAAATGATTTGGCAGTTTGGTTGATTAACCGTTTTCGCTTTCAAGATTTCAGTCACTAAGTTTATTAGGAGAACCGCAAGCGTTCTCACTTTATCTCTGTGTCGTGGTTGATGCCGATTCCAGCGTTTAGAATGCACATTACAAGCACGGCAAGTCAGTGGCGATTTTTGCTTCTCAGCTTTAACGCGCGCCTTGTTTCCCTCTCAAGCTGTGAGGATTGGTTGATTCTATTTAGTTCAACTCGTCATGTTTTCATCAGGGCTCTTTAATTTGGTCGGTCCCTATCTTCTACTGCAATTTTTGCTGCTTCATTGTCTCATTGTCTCCCTGGTCCATCCAAGTTCATTCATTATCAAGTTTACTGCATTCCCATTTTTTCCGCGACGGTCAAAATACACAATTTCGTATCTGAGCCTGTGAATTTATGTCGATGGTCTACATTGAATGGTCAGCTGTGTGGCCTAAATGACGCCAAGGCGAAGAAGTTTGTTTCATCTCCAAGAAAAGTAAATGACAGCTATCCTTTATTTATCCTGGATATTGAAGATGCGTGTAATACTCTGCGTGTTTTGGGTGTTTAAGCAGTTCTGCGTGTCTGCTTAAACCTCTCCTTTTCTAAAGAGGATTTTGACTTCGACATATTACGTTTAATTCACACAGTGTTAGTGCAATTAATTGATTAATTTAATTCGAATATGCATCTCCGGTCATCTTTCATCTGCCAGGTTTTTTTCAACTTGAATCTCAGTTGGAACGATTTTTCAAAAGCCGAGTGAACAAGCTTGTTGTTTCTCTGCCCACACATACTCGCATCCTCCACTTGTGTTTTGCATAGGGAGGTGGGGGGGGGCAGATTTGCCCCGCAAATAAAGTATCGTCTACGATGGTGCAGGCTGCCATTGAAGCTGTTTCGGGAAGCTTGTGCTGACCCTCTGTACAAATTCTGAATGAGAGGATGCCCCATCAAAGATCTTCTTCGAACTCATCGACTGATCATGCCACATTCTCAGACTTCGATCCGTCTCAATTCTTTTGTCCCTCTATTGATGTGCCGTTGTGGAAAACCTGATAATGCCGATGAGTCCTTCACCTTTTCCCTATTTTTTTTTGCATTTACCTTATGCAATTGGATTGACTTGCAAGCTGTACTTGATATGATTTTTCTATTGTCTCAATAAATCTATTTTATCTTATCTTCCACCCATAAAAGTCGAGATACCTCCTGTTTCCGATTACTCGACCTGCGAATTATTTCAGTAACGATCTATGACTGAATACAGTGCAACTTCTCCGATCGAAGGGAGGATAATCCAGGGTGTGTCTGCTGCCTCGCTGACATTCGAAATGTGGTCTGTCAAAGAAATACATTGGAGTGGCCGCCAACACCACATTTCCTGGTGCTATCAGAATCTGAAAAAAGGGTGATTATTGAAAACGGGCTTCGGCTGCGACGGCCATTCGGAAGGTCATCAGATTTCGGAGCAAGCCTTCGTGATTACTTCAACCTCAGCCAATTAAGGCATGCATTGAACAAATTACTGCTACAACTTGAACGCCGGTGACCATGTGCCTTGAGCAATGTGGTCTTGTTCTTACGATTTTAATAAGGTATTTGATCAACTCTTTATGTATATATATTAATCTGGGGTCCATGGTCAATGAAGGTGACCAGCGCAGGTGATGTTGCACATCGAGTAAGGACGGACTGATAACACATGGAAGATACTGAACTCCAGTGCTATGTGACAGAAGGAATGCCACTGAAAGACAAAGAGCAAAGTATACTCCCTCTATGATCAGGCCCTAGCAATCCTTTATGGTTCTGAGTGCTGAGGCCCCTCTCAAGACAGATTGAAGCAAGAAGCGTGCACGTCGGCCGGAGATGCGGCATTGCTAAGGTGGATGCAGGGCTACATTACGCTTGGACCGGAAGACCAATGAAGAAATAAGATCTAATGTGGAGGATAGTCCTTATTCAAGAAGTGGCAAGAGCAAGAAGACTGTCATAGTTTGGTCATGTGCAGCGTCGCGGAGAGAGCCATCCCCTTAAGAAAGCATCACGTCTGCAAGTGGAAGGAAGAAGAGGTAGAGGCCGCCCGAAGAAGACCTGGACAGCGACAGTAACCGCCGACATGAAGGCAAAAGGAGTGGATGCCTCCCTGGTCCACAACCGGAAGGAATGGAAAAAGAGGACTGAACCTACCCTGGATACGCGGACAAGGGTCGACAAGGTGATCATGGTGAGCTTTATGTACATATATTGTACATAATTTATACATGCACATACTTTTGCAAAATCGTTCACAAGCGACAGGATTATTAGACATCGTTAACATTCAACAATGAGTGGCTCCGGTTTCCTGCAGGGATCTCTCCTAGACTTGTTACTTAGTAATGAGTTCAATCCAGCCCATTGTGTTATCGAATGTGTAAATGAATGTCCATTTGTTAGTCCGACCTCCACTGTTCTCTCTCTCTCTCTCCCTCTCTTATCAGCTGGAATCAGAATTAATATCTGTAAGCATTTGCGGTGCCTCTGTCTTTAACATTCCGGGTAAGGTATTTCCTTGGTTTTCAAAATACTTTGGAATCCATGTAATGGAGGAATTGAAGTGAAGCAGCGAGATTGCGCGCGTCTTCTGTGCATCTCGTTGATTATATGCTCCACGAGTGGTGAAAAAATTCTGGATTGCTCGTGCCTTCCTATGATCTGAATGTCTCGGTTCTGAATATTGGATCTTCATTTTTAATTGAGCTATCAGCATAGAAGAACCTCAACGCAGAGCAGACAGACGCATCTGCGGGAGGGGGGGGGGGCTGCAGTATGACTAATGGTTAAACACTTCGTCTTGAACATGCATTAATGAAATGTGTCCATCGAAGTTCATTCGATCAATAGAATCGAACAACTAGAAGGAGTCTCTTTTTTTCTAACGGCGACAATTCCTGCAAACAGAAGATTTTAATCTTTTTAAAAATAACCTGCTCAGTGGTGACATAAACCGCGAAGTCTGCCACTCGCGAGATTCCACAATGCTGTCGGTACCCAGATCGTGAAATGAAAACTAAAATACAATCGGACATATTTCCAAACTTGGTATATCTATAAACAACTTATTTTAGTAAAAGTCACGGAATAATGGGGTTGTAGGATTCATAATCAATGAACAAATTGACTTTGAAGTCGGAAATGGGCAAATCCATTTTATATAACATTTGTCAAAAAACGTGTCTTCCGTCTGTAAAATCCTTCGTTCTGAATCGATTTTCATAATTTTTTTCATCTTGATCCTTAGGATCTCGTCTGTCGGTCATGATAAATTCAAATTACCGTAAAACCTCTATTTGAACGGTACCTCTAATATAACGGCAGTCTAGAGGAGGAGTTGAGAAATTGAATGGCACTCTGTACGAGGCCCTAAGTATCATGCTAATTGAACGTCACCTCTAATTTAACGACACTTTGATGAATTCATCGGGGGGGCCTACATCAATTACATGACTGAAATGATCTTCTGCAAAACGTGTAATAAAGGAAAATAGTTTGTAGAATGCTATGGAACTATTTTTAGTGGCTGGGAAGTCCCTCTCAATGAGTTTACATCGTATTTATGCAATATCGTTAATATGATCATCAAGTCATTCAGAGGATGCGGACTGACCAATTGCTCTCGACGGCTCGGAGGATTGCCAGATCCATTGCTTCAAACCAGACTCGGACGGCCCCATTCAGACTGGTTTGCAACTTCTTCGGCAAGCCCGAGACAATGCTGGTGTCCAAAGAAATTGACAACAATAAAACATCTAGAATGGATATTAAGCTTCATACAATGCACAATAACGGCACATAAATCGCACGCATTTTCACTTAGATGCACCTGCCAACGTCTGTATAATTGGGTTAGAATCAGTCACATGAGTAAAACGAAGGTTTTAATTGGTTCTTCATACCCCAACTTAGTTCCCCCGGATGTGCCGCGACCTTGAGTCAGTTTCCATTCTAGCGAACTTCAGATAAACAGTTTATTTCTATGCTGGTGTCGAACGTGGAATCAATCAGAACTTTGACGATAGTGCTGAAGGTGATGCGAATGATGAGGACAGCTACAACAGCGACGTGTCACTTGATTTTCACTAGTGAATTTGTGATTTCTAACCAGTGCAGTGATTACCGGTAACATGTGTTTGTTAACTTTTGTCAAATAGATATATGCCGAGTTCTGATGTTACATGTTTTCGCTTTTCATCTATAAAATTTACAGATTTTAGATAGAAATTACTGAAAATTTCATCTCTAAATTCTGATCAGCTAGTCGAAAAATAGAACGGCACTCTCTAATTGAACGGCACTTCTAATTAAACGGCAGTGCGGGGAAAGGTTTGAAAAATAGAGCGGCATGCCGTTCAAATAGAGGTTTTACGGTAATCTAACAAAGTTTTCTTCATGAAAAAATAGGCTCAAGCACAAAAAGTACCACTAATGGTTGTCTCAAGCATAGACACTCCATCTTCGGGGAGAAATTTCTTTGTGATCTATTGAAATTAGACCTTTACATGTAAAGTTATGTATCCTGTGAAAGCGCATGAACCGTACGCTCAACCACACTATAATTCAAGATTTCATTTCCATTGCAATTAACCTTTGTCTCCCACAACTTGTCTTTTGACCGACGCATATTTTTCAATTTAGAGATGATGTTTTTACTTTCTTTATACGACGAAGTGCATCATTTGTGAGTCTAGTTGTTGCATTAAAAGGAAGATTGTGAATTTACAAAAATGACCTGCTGCATTCTTTTGACCGAATTTTTTTTGATTTTTCTCAAAATTTCAAATTGTTGCTGAAACCACATTTTTTATCCGGATGCATGCGAAATTTTGCTTGAATATCGTAAAACTGCGGAAAATGTCCATTTGACCGGACTACAAAATTATCGGTTTGAAGACACCTGGTAATAGTGCAAATACAAAACTTGTATAAATACTCATTGGTGTGGTCGCCACTATGATTTTCCGATTCAGCGTGAAAAATTGACCCCATACATGCAAATTTTCAAAGAAAACGAAGTTACAAAGTTGAAAAGACAAAAATTGCCCAAAATGTTGCTGTACAGTCCCGGCGGAAATATTATGACCGCAAGCCCTTAATTATCGAATACAGCATTTTTAGTATACATCATAAAAAACTTTTTTTAATCGAATTAAACAAACTATATTCCAATACATGACCAAGATAACTATAAAAAAATATAAAATATGGAAGAGAAGTTATGGTGAATCAGTATTAGGTAGTATGACCTTTGTTCTTCTTTACTTGGGTCAGTCGATTTTTCATTGAGTTTGGAGAGAATTTTACAAAATTCTGGCGTGATTGAGAAACACCAATGACGAAGAATGGATTCCTTCAGCTGAGATACGGAGTTTGGCTGATCCGCAGATACAAAAATCTTTAATTGCCTCCACGAATTTTCAATTGGATTGAGATCCGGCGAGTTACCCGGCCACTGAATAACATTCACATCATTGCTGGAGAGCCACGATGTAACAGATCTTGCTTTGTGGCAAGGGTGCAGAGTCATGAAGAAAATATTCACAATCAAGAATGCTCATATGGGAAAGCAGCTTATTATTTAATAGATCAAGGTACGTTGAGGCATTCATCGTCTTGCCTTGAGGCAAAAAATATAAGCCACCTCGGCATGCAGCCGAAAAACAGCCCCACACCATCTAGCTTTTGGGGATGTTTTTACAGTTTTTTAGAGTATATCTTGGGTGAAATCTTGTATTTTCAGGGCGTCTGACGTTTCCTTTGTTTTGATAGTGCAGCTCGAAACACGGTTCATCCGAAAACAGGACCTTGCTCCATTCGTTTTCATCCCATTTGGCGTATTAAGTTGCAAAATTAACTCTGACGTCGCATTTTATCAGTTAGCAGGGGTTTCTTCGCAGCTCTCTTTGAGGATAATCCATAGTAACGCAAACGAACTTTGATCTGAGTAACACTTAAACTTATCCCTTCTTCAGACAAAGCTTGAGCAACTTTAGTTGCCGGAAGAAATGGATTTTTTCACCACCATTCGTCTTATTTGTCTATCAACTTGAATTGAAGTCTTCGAAGGTCGACCCGTTCGGTGGAGGACTCTTCAATGAACCTGTTTCTTGAAGTTTTTTTAATGTATTGAATACACTTCCTTTCGAAATCTTCAGTCTTTTCGCTATTTCCTCATTAGAATAGCGTTCTTCTTTTAGGAGTTTGATATTCGCGCGGACAGCTTCATTCAAGTCAGGCTTTCTAACCATTTCGACAATGAATTATGATTGAATGCATTTTCTCAAGCCTTGACTGACTCAGTAAATTCAAAATTCAAAATTCAAATTCGCTCAATTTGTGTGATGATGAATGATAGAATGGGATTAGACCGCATGGAATAGATATCTAGCATCTATAGATATCTTCATTTCATCTTTACGCTTCACTGCCGTCATGTTGCATTTTCACCGTCAAAACGCTACGCGGTCATAATATTTCCGTCGGGACTGTATAAAATAGATTTACCCAAATGAGTCAAAATTGACTCATCGGCGCCTCTTGTGGTAATCCAGCTTTCAAAGCGAAGGAGGGGGCAGAAAACAGCATCAAGATGGCCAAGAAGGGAACTCCGGGCAGATTTCAACTACGAAGATTTGAAGGCGACGAAAATGATATCATTCCAAAAGTCTTTTAATAAATGAGAATTGTTTCCGTCTCCTAAGGTCATTTGCCCTCGATGTATGAGGAGAAAACGCAATATCTTCTCTCTCAGACTAGCGGTAGACATTGAAAGGCTGAGAGAACGGAGAGCTTCATCGAACAGCTGTCATAACTGCGGAGTTACTGGATAGTTGGCAACTTTCCTTTTAACTTCGTGGTCAAAGAGATTCATTACTAAGAATCCATGCGAGCAAAGTTGTGCTAATAAAGGAAACATACAGGAATTCGGAGTTAGAACGAAAAGCACAACATTTCTGAGTTGGTGAAATATTTGTATTATGATTTCATGAAAAACTGACAACAAAAGTCTCAGACGACAAGTTTGCAGAGTTCACGCAAAAGTACTGATCCATCTGCGCAGCTTCAAGTAGGACACAGTTCAGAATGCAAAAAAGCAAAAGGAAATCTAAATGAAGTTATACAGAAGCTGTAGCATGTTCAGAAGAGGATGAGTTAGAAACATAAAAACTTTTTCTCCGGTATACTCAAAATTCGATGAATCATGAAGTGAGGAATTGTATTAGAGGATTCTTTTTTCCATAGTTGAGAGAAGCCGAAAAACCGTGATGTTCGGTGAAGTTTGTCTATTCAGGCCAAAAAGGATTCTTTTTGAAGAATTGCATTAGAGGATTTTTTCTGAAGAACGGTATAAGAGGATTTCTTTTTGAAGAAGATTAGAGGATTTCTTTTTAAAGAAGATTAGAGGATTTTCTTTCTGACGAGTGATATTTGAGGATTGTCAATTTGAAGAATTGGTATTAGAGGATTTTTTTCTGAAGAAGGTATAGAGGATTTTCTTTTTTGAAGAAGATTAGAGGATTTCTTTTAAAGAAGATTAGAGGATTTTCTTTCTGACGAGTGATATTTGAGGATTGTCAATTTGAAGAATTTGGTATTAGAGGATTTTTGAAGAACGGTATAAGAAAGGATTTCTTTTTGAAGAAGATTAGAGGATTTCTTTTAAAGAAGATTAGAGGATTTTCTTTCTGACGAGTGATATTTGAGGATTGTCAATTTGAAGAATTGGTATTAGAGGATTTTTTTCTGAAGAACGGTATAAGAGGATTTCTTTTTGAAGAAGATTAGAGGATTTCTTTTAAAGAAGATTAGAGGATTTTCTTTCTGACGAGTGATATTTGAGGATTGTCAATTTGAAGAATTGGTATTAGAGGATTTTTTTCTGAAGAACGGTATAAGAGGATTTTCTTTTTGAAGAATGATGCTGTAGAATTTTTGTTTCTGAGGAATTGCATCAGAGGATTCTTTCTGGGAATTGGAATTAGAGGATTTCTTTTTGAAGAATTGTATTAGAGGATTTCTTTTAAAGAAGATTAGAGGATTTTCTTTCTGACGAGTGATATTGGACGATTTTTTTGAAGAGTGATATCTGAGGATTGTCAACTTGAAGAATTGGTGTTAGAGTATTTTCTTCCTGAAGCATGATATTTGAGGATTTTCTTTCTGAAGCATGATATTAGGGGATTTCCTCTTTGAAGAGTGATTTTGAGGATTTTCAATTTGAAGAATGATTCATGAGGATTGTCTTTCTGAAGAGGATTTTCTTTTTGAAAAATGATATTAGAGGATTTTCTTCCAGAAGAATTGCATCAGAGGATTCTTTCTGAGAATTAGTATTGCAGGATTTTCTTTTTGAAGAGTGACATTGGAGGATTGTCTTTCTGAAGAGTGACATTGGAGGATTGTCTTTCTAAAGAGTAACATTGGACGATTTTCTTTCAGTGAGAATTTCACCAGAGGATTCTTTCTGAGAATTAGTATTAGAGGATTTCCTGTCTGAGAATTGGTATAAGAGGATTTTCTTTTTGAAGAATTGTACTTTTGTATTTTCATTCAGAGAATTGTATTTTAGGACTTTCTTTCTGAGGATTACATCTGAGGATTTTCCTTTTGAGGAACGTTGTATTTAATGACTGTATAAAGCTGTGGTATGACTCTGGCGAAACAAACAGATCAGTTAGCGGTGGACTTTAACTTGAAATTTCTTACTTGTATCTTGTGGCATATTCGGAACAAACAGTGTTGCTCTGACTTCACATCCGTCAGTGGCTCATAAATTATCTCAAAAATTCGTTTAAGAGGAAGTAAATTTGACGTGGACAGAATCTGTCTACAATTGCAATGTGTTTCGGAATGCCAAGTGTCTTGAAAGAGTTGCTTTTATTAGATGAATAAAAACGGAAATCTACAACTTCAGAATATTTATACCTTTCTAATTCATCATGCCGAACTTTGAAGTGAACGTTTTGCGGAATGTCGAACAGGAGAAAGAGCCAATTCGTTGCGAGGACTAAAACATTTCCCATCTTCATCACAAGGAAGTTTCTGAGACTTCTTCTATAATGTTTTTTGATGTGAGAATGAAGAGAGCGCTGGTTACGGAAGACAAAAGAATTTGTGTCGTTTTCTTTGATCAGAAAAGATGAGAAAAAAGTAGAAATACAAGAATGAATGAATTTTTCGTACAACAGTGGAAACAGTCGCTCATTTTGTTATCAGGAAGTTGGTATCCGAGCAGAGAATTTCGTGAGAGATGGGAGCATTCTGAAGCAAGAATTATTTCAAATATCGAATTGACTACAACTTCTTTTAAAAGTGCATGCGAAGTCAACATTTTCCCAGTTTGTAGAGTTCCGTCAGTGAGCAATGCAAGAAATATGGAAATGTCGATGAAATGTCACCAGTTCACTAAGAATGTTGCATTTGTGACAGAGATATTGGATGAGAAATCAATCGATAAGGGATAGCTATAGGCTCGGGATATAATTAATGAATATCATTCCGCGAATTTCAACTGTTTTCTTCTATTTGTTGATGGCATAGTGGTTAAGTGCTTGGCTTAGCGATCTTTCGTTCCACAGGTCGAGCCCCGAAAGTGTCATTGGAAGTCGGCAGGAAGGGCATCCGGACTAAACGTAAAGTCTGAATATGTCAGCACCGTCAAGCCCCCAGTAAGGGAGAGTAGTGACGTCAAAACATCATCATTCTTCTGAAATGATGCCATATCAGATTGTTTGACGCTCTCAACGACACACAGAATTAGATTCATCTGCATCCGCTTCGGTTTCCTAGAAAGGAAGAATTGTATGTAACCTTAATATTGAAATGGCACATCACAGAATTGACAACTTGCTCCTTCTCGAATGGATAATTCGTGTATCGCTTGCTATTGGAAACGGCAAACAATAAGCTGCCAGCAGAGGACACCAGAGCCAGTGAGAGATGCGTGCGTGCTGTGATATCACTTCGCACACACCAAAACACACATCGATGCCTGGCTTCGATTCAATGTATGCACTATACAGTGAGCAATGCCGAGGAGAGGATGTGAAATCATCAAGTCAACTAATTTTCGTACGCCTGCTACTTTCTTTAATAATGATCGGAAGGGTCAACATTATGGAGGAAACTTGTGGGCAATGATCTGAATTCTTCGAATCTGAAGGAATTGTGGCAATCGAAGCACTTTGCTGGAACTCACATTAATCCGCAAGTGACGCACGAATTTTTTTTCCTATCTCTGTAAGGTATTAGGAATTCCTTCTTGCCCACTAAATAGGTTCCTCTATGTGCCGTCCATTTCGTATTAATCACACTTCTAGCAAACCGAAGCAGATAAACAAAATATTTAATTCTGTGCAGCGACAAAGATGTTTCATTTTCTTTGCAGTGTATCACATATACAAGACACGGCCTTTAATGGTAGCGAAGTTGAAGATTTTAATGTAACAGTGATTCACATTGCAAACAAAGTTGTGAGGATCTCTGCATGTGTTATATTAGTAAATTTAGTTTGTCCAACAATTCTCAAGGATTTTGAATTCAAATTCTGAATTGTCTGTTCTACTCGCAGCAGCAACATAAACGAATTGTTGAAATTCAAGGTTCGCACTTATTTAGCCTCTCTCTGTGAGTATTCATCAAGTACTGCCAATAATGCTACTTACGATTCTATTTCAATTGTACATTTATTTGCAAAAGGTAGCATTTCTTAATCATAACAGCTGTACACTAACATAGGTGACATGTCAGTCAGTAGCGTGCTAAAGTAGTAGGGGAGGCGGGAACTATAAGGGCGCCCTAAGGGTGATCTAATATGCAATCAACAAGATATAATCCAATGACTAGATAATACAGAATGAATTAAGATAAGAAAGCAAGCAATAAAAAGCAGTTAGAAGATAAGTAACCAATAAAATAGAAATCAGCAAACAAAAAAATGAATTTTAATGTTTAGAAGCAGGCAAAAAATTGTTTGAAAATTTCTGATAAACAAGATTCAATTCAGTATCCATAAAACAGGGCTGTGGAGCCGATGGGTTATCTCATCGGCTCCGGCTCCACGACACTGATGTGAAAGGCTCCGGCTCGGCTCCGGCTCGGCTCCGACTTCAAATTCAGGTTCTATCTATGCTGGTTATCCTGGATCCGTTGAACGGTTTTTTTGGATAACGGTGTGGCCTTTAGAGGCTTGCTACAATCATCAAATTAGTTTTCATTAACAAGCAACGACTTAAGTTAATAATAAGAATGATAATAGCCTAATATAATGACAAATAACATACTTGTCATATATTTTTGCATGAATTGACTATCTCTGAAAGATAAAATAAAGTTATAGCCAGGATTGGTTAAATTAGATAAAGATCTCCCGCATTGGCTAAATATAAATTGGCCTAGCCTGCAACCAGTCTACTACGAGGCTAGATTAAATAAGACCACATGAGTGATGATGATATACCTAATTAGCCGTCACATGGGCCAAATAGTAGTATAAGCTTTTTAACAAAGCTTGAATATGAAACTGGATAGCGTATGCCTCTAAATAGCTTATAGGGCCTGTATCTACTCGAACATGGAAAGGGTATCGGTTATATAGCCAAATACCGTATCAATAAAGATATCAATTGCTTTATTGAATATTAAAGTGTATATAGGCTAGCTTAGGTTGTTATTGTTATTTGTTATTGCCTTTATTCAATGGTCTGTTGGTCCATGAATAATATGATCGGTGGGTAGCCCACGACTCATCATCTGTAGAAATTGTAATTTAGATAGCCTCATTGCAGTGTAGGCTAGAAATGTACAATTGAAAATTATACTTAAAAAAATTAAAAATATCTAATTTAGGACAAGTTTTGTAATTCTATGCAGCATACTTAATAAGTTAAGGCCTAACTTACATTATATTAATTTCGTATTTTTCATTATGGCGTAAAGTTGCACTAAATAATTCATCAATGATTCATGTATATTATTATATTCAATTTATGTATACCACATTACCACTATTCCTCTGATGATGGTTAGGCTGATGAAACTGAACTCGGAGTATCACACAGTATGTTGCAGGGTGCTATGCATAATAAAAATTTGACTGCGAGCACCGAGCAGAAATCCCATCTACTTTGCTAGCTTTCGAATACGCGTGCGGTTTAATGTCACAGACAATAGAAAAGGGAGGTCAAAAGGCGCCTTTATTGAGAGCGTCTCAGTTTTTTTTATTGTTTACATATAAGTCAGCATGATATCAGCATAAAGTGTTGACAGACGGAGAAATAATAATGAAAATTCTTGAAATCCACAGGTCTATGACATTTGGGGAAATATTATTACACGATACGGCTCTTGTGCAGTCCTCCCCCCCATTTTTTCTCTGGTCAAAAGATGCAGCACCATTGGATGTCCGTTTCAGCATCACCGGTTTGAGTGAAGCATCCCGTGCTGTTGTAAAAATCTACGTGGGTAATTGCGATGTCATGGTCGCAAACTTCGTCAGCAAGTCAACATTGTAATTTGCCTTCGGGTTTTTAGCATTGAAATATACCCTTTGAATTTTGAAGTCAAAGGAAATTGATTGTGAATGAGATACCTCTAAAATAATAGGGCGCTACTAGAAGTGGCTGGGTCGCTTATTGCTATAGCCATGTGAGGACTTGTAGTCAGGTCATTCGTGTGAGTGTGAAGAGTTATCCCTCCAATCAAAATTGATCAAAGTGAATAATCGATTGTTTTGAAAAATGTAGGTGGGGGGACTGCACAAGAGCCTACAATACAATCTAAGGAAATTGGCATTGTCACAGATGCCAGTAGCTTCTGCCAGTAGCCATACCGATAGATGATAGCCTACATAGTAACCGTATTAGATTTAAGACATTGCGCAAGAAATGTAGCTATATTATCTTTGTTGACTGAACTGGAAATGTGTACATAAATGACTGGCGACTTGTCTCTAGGAATCTACAATCATCTAGTTAGCATGCATATAACAAGTCTTCAAATTAATGGATTTTGGAGAATACGTTGTCAATATGGAAATTAGTCCTACGAAACATATGCAATAAAAAAATATTACACATCTGTGTAAATATATAATAAATATATAATACAAAAGAAGGCGGCAACTGCAAAGAAAGATACCGTGGAGGACAGATCATTGGTATACTTAAAAGACATATCTTTAGATTTCAAATGATTTAATTTTTTTATGATGCCAATTAATAACTTTCAAAATTCTAGATTTATATCAAAGCTCAAACTATCGGAGCCGGAGCCTTTGTGATAAATCGGCTCCGGCTCCGGCTCCGACCAAAACCATCGGCTCCTTAAGGCTCCGGCTCCACAGCCCTGCCATAAAATAAAATTAATTAAAACCATAAAAATGCGAACAAAAGCAAAATACAAAACATTGTTTGAAGATATGTGGCAAATATTCTGAAATTCAGTAACTAAAGGATAAAATAAAGTTAAAAGGATAAGTTAAAAGGATGAAATTAATTAAAATGATTAGAAAGCAAACAACAAAAAATTTTAGAAAATGCGCAATAAATGAGATAAGAATCAGTAACTAAATGAGGCAGAAGGAATTGGAAAGATAAATCAAATACAGAAGCACAAGAAAATTGTTTGCAAATATGTGATGAAAACGATAAAAATCAGTAGCTAAATAAAACCAATTGAATAATTTTGATAAGAAAGCAAACGATAAAAAATTGTTTGAAAATGTGCAACCAGCATGATAAAATCTGCAACCAAAATAATGAATTTTGATGTTTAGAAGGAAAAGAAAAAATAGTTTTTTTGAAATAAATAAAAATCATTTCTTTGAAAACATGTGATGGAGGCCTATTGGCTGAATGCCCGTATAAATTTCACTCATGCTAATTGCTTGCAAATCTCAAATTTAGCTGGCTGTGGTTGCAAGTTCAAAAAGGGAGTTGTGTCCATGTTGAGAGATATGAACTAGGCCTGCTGATGATGATTCCTGATATTGGATGAATTAGCAGCTATTCAGGTCTGTTTCCATTTTTCAACTGAGGATGCAACTCAATAATTGATCATTCAATGCAATGCATATATAAGTATTATGCAATAATTACATTGCAAAGCACGACGTTACACCAAAAAAGGCGGGTTTGAAACCCATAAATAGCTAACCTTCGCGCTTGCGGCGTGCATTAACAATTTGGCATATTATCAAAATTGAAGACCATACCTATATAGGCTTTGATATAACTTTGATGAGGAAGCAAGCAAATTTCTCAAAATAGTTTCCCATTATATGAAATATAGATATTTTTCTGTGGACTTCGGTACTAGTTTTTCTGTTCTACTAGTTCTTCATGCACCCCTGTCTATAATGCTAAACACATCTAAATTTGACGAGCCTCTTAATTTCGGCAAACACAAACATTTTGAGAAACTTCATGTAGGCCCCTACATGTAACCACATTCTCACATACATTGTCGATCAGAAGCATGATAAAAGCACATGCACATCATAGGAAATGACATGAAAACTTTCCATGTCAAAAATTATGACTCTAAATTTCATTTTAATCAGAAACTTCAAACTGTGTCGTTGGATAACATCTGGTTTTCTTTGATCCTGTCTGACAAGAAGATGAACTAACTAGAACTGGGCAGGCGCGCAGATTCGTAGTAGGCATAAGGTGTACATGATTTTGTGAAAGTCTCATTTTCAGGTTCGTTCCCTGCAAACACTCGTGCTGACTGCCGTGCTGTGAAGTTGTACATCATTATATGAAAATCTCATTTTCGGCCCCGTTGCTTGCAGGAAGTCATTCTGGCTGCCGGACTACAATCCGTTTCATACATAGTTGCAAATTAGTTAAAACAACAACATTTTATAGTAAACAGTAAGTGTTTAACTATAATTGAATGCATTTGTTTCCAATATCATGTTAAATATTTTTTCTTTGTCATATGTTGGCCAAGTAAGGGCCCAATCCTTAAATGGACTAATGTGTGCGCTCCCTACTAGCCAGATTCGTCTCCTCTAACTTGTATTACCCTTCGGATGCGATTAGGCATACTGCTGTTTCAAGATATACCAGACATGCTCGATTGGATTCAAGTCAGGAGACCTTGCCGGTCAGTCTAAGGTTCGTGTTCGTGGCTGTCTTTTATACAATTGAGTTACCCTGGCACGATGGCACGGAGCATCGTCATCCATGAGAATCCAGTCAGATGTTGGATCACCGAAACTGAATGCTAAAGAATAAACATGTTCTTCGAGACTCGAACGCAGCGGTCGGAGTTCATATTTTCCCTCATAACATGCAGTGAATTGCGATCATCACTCCCAGTAGCTCCCTAGATGAGCAATTTCCTGCAATCGTCCTGACTCCTCGATGTAAAAAGACGATCTGGAATGTCTTGTCAAGACTTCAGCCAAAGGCGTAGACGTCCATCTTCGAATTTTTATTTGACAGCTGCCTCATCCGACCAAACAACACGTGACCACTCATTCAGCCAATGGCAACGTTTTATTGACCGCAATTTCTCGCAGTTTCTTGTATCGCTCGGACAGATTCAGTTTCGAAGGTCTCTTACAACTGGAATAGTTCAACTCAATAAGTCGTCTAACCACACTGGTGATGTAGAGATTTGGCATGCGAGAAGTCAGCCTTGGTCGGCCACGAGACCTTCCATCAGGCCGCTGACAGTTTCTTCGCAGCCAAGAGTAAATAGTACTTTTGTGGACCTTTGTTGCGACAAAGTGGCCGGACAGTTCGGGTCAAAGCCACAGCTCGACCACTAAGATAGCCTTTCTGGTGAGCTTTCAGGACAGCAGTTCGCATGCTACTGAGAGACATAAAACAATTTAGATGAATTCGATGTCTAATTTCTTTATGAAACAATCTAGATGAGGTGTACATCATTCTGTGAAAGTCTCATTGTCGGCCTCGTTCCCTGCACAAACTCGTGCTACCTGCCGGACTATGAGGTGTACATCATTCTGTGAAAGTCTCATTGTCGGCCTCGTTCCCTGCACAAACTCGTGCTGGCTGCCGGACTATGAGGTGTACATCATTCTGTGAAAGTCTCATTGTCGGCCTCGTTCCCTGCACAAACTCGTGCTGGCTGCCGGACTATGAGGTGTACATCATTCTGTGAAAGTCTCATTGTCGGCCTCGTTCCCTGCACAAACCCGTGCTGGCTGCCGGACTATGAGGTGCACATCATTCTGTGAAAGTCTCATTGTCGGCCTCGTTCCCTGCAGAAACTCGTGCTGGCTGCCGGACTATGAGGTGCACATCATTCTGTGAAAGTCTCATTTTCTGCCTCGTTCCCTGCAGAAACTCGTGCTGGCTGCCGGACCATGAGGTGTACATCATTCTGTGAAAGTCTCATTGTCTGCCTCGTTCCCTGCAGATACTTGCTGTGGCTGCCGGACTATGAGGTGTACATCATTCTGTGAAAGTCTCATTGTCTGCCTCGTTCCCTGCAGATACTTGCTGTGGCTGCCGGACTTGAGGATCACATTATCACGGAGACCGATGACCAGTGAGAGCGTGAACAAAATGCATGGGGAGCTTTGAAAAGAGATCTTCGCTTGATAATGGCAGAATGATGAGTCGGAAGAACTCGCGTGTAGTTTCATCCACCAGTTTCTCAGTTTTCAAACTTTGATTGGCATCAGACGAATTGAATCGTTGCTGGGAGCATCTCATACAATTGATCCAATCATCATTATTTGGTAGAAGTTAATCAAACTCCGAGTAATTCAATCTCTCTGTCTCACGCAGTTCTCTGCACTTGAAATGGTTAAGAAACGGATGGAAGATATCAGGAGAGGATTATTCAACCGGAACGGATAATTACCTTCAGTTATATCTCCTCATAGAAGGCGATAACCTTCGATTCATTAACGACAGCCTCGAATCCGACGGTCAATGACCATTAATTATTGATAACAACGTTCGTGACTTCATCCAAGAAGAATGACAAATGACAAAGAGTTCACGACTGTTGAAATAAAATTCATTCTTTTCCGACTAAACGGTTCAAAGTCACGTGGCGAAGGGCAGCGATAGCAGCAGGGGCTGGATCATTCGGCTGGTCAGCAAAATCCAAACCATAGGAATCCAACGTTTCCTGAGACGAGAGTGGACAACAAGTGCTTGTTGATGGCAATTTCTACTGTTCACACCATAGAAATAAACTGTTTATCTGAAGTTGACTAGAATGGAAATCGACTCAAGGTCGCGGCACATCCGGGGAAACTAAGTTGGGGCATGAATGATCAATTAAAAGCTTAGAATTGCTCATGTGACTGATTCTAAACCAATGATACAGACGTTGGCAGGTGCATCTAACTGAAAATGCGTGCGCTTTTTGTGCCACTATTATGTATTGCATAAATCTTCATTTCCATTCTAGAGGTTTCATACTTATTTATTTCTATGGCTTGTTGATGGCAATTTCTACTGTTCACACAGAGAGAACGAGCATATTTGTCGATCAATTTCGAGTTTAGCTAAAACCGATCTTCAAGACAATACATTAGCTGAGACAACAGTTTTTATACATGGATAAATCATGGTCAATGCAATTCACTAAAGAAGCTAAAATTTGAACAATTGGAGAGGCGCAGATGAAGAGTTCTCATTTATTAGTACATTACTACTTGATTTTATGCATGTTGTCTCTGCAATGCGGGTGTGAACTCTTCTAAACAAAACTTTGAAGTCCTCTTGGCTTGCTTCGTGTGGACTGGCTTTTCTCTCAGTTGCTCATTCACTCTCGTGATTAGGTGTCTCCATGTCTCACCAATGTAACAGTTTGAGCACTGTCTGCATATGTAGCAATAGATCACGTTGGATGCTATACACGGAGAGACTTTATCTTTATTAGGAAAAATTGCTGAGGTCTTGAAAGTTTTAAAAGTTTTAAAATTTGGCGTCGTTTTTGTCTAAAATAGAATTAATTATTTGGAAGCTTTTTAAGGTTTCACGCTCCTTTTCCTTTATAAAAGGAAGGGACCAATAGAAAGTTTTAGCAGTCTCGCCTCTGTTGCTGCTGGTATTGTTATTGGTAGGAGAATGAACTTGGGTTTTTATAGAATCTACCAACCCTAAGTAAGGCAGAGGCGAGACTGCTAAAAGCATTTATTCATTGAGCTGTCATCCACACGAAGCAAGCCAAGATTACTTCAAAGTTTTCTTCAGAAGTGTTCACATCCGCATTGCAGAGACAACATGCATTAAATCAAGAACTAATGTACTAATAAATGAGAACTATTCATCTGCGCCTCTCCAAATGTTCTAATTTTAGCTTCCTTTAGTGAATTGCATGACCATGATTTCTCCATGTATAAAACTGTTCTCTCAGGTATTGTATTGTCCTGAAGATCGGTTTTAGCTAAACTCGAAATCGGTCGACAAACTCAGCGTGTGCTAATTCAACTAATCATGCGTTCATACTAATGACATAGATAACACAACAGTGAGATAGGCAACATTCTGCTTGAATGTAGCAATGTTGGGTAGACATATATCGTCATGAGTCTGTGACAAATCGACAGACAAATTAGCTAATAAAATTCTGCATGTCGATAGTTTAGAAACGCTTTCAGAAACGCCGCTGGTCATGCGGTCCGATATCCATGATTCATCGAACTCATTCATCGAAAAATGATGTCAGTTTGGCAGAAAACTGTGGGGACATTTCGGCTGCATCCACAGAAGTAGATTGTTTAAGCCTGTCACTTTGCTAGAAGTGCAAACTGATTCAAAATAATGGCACATGCAGAACTTGCCAAGTGGTAAAAGAAAATGTTCAATGCCTAACAGAGATAAGAAAAAATAGTCGTGCGTCGTTTGTGGATTGATGTGAATTCCTTCAAAATGCTCCAATCTCCACGATTCATTCAGTTTCGAAGAATTCAGATCACTGTGCAAAAGTTTTCTTGATAATGTTGGTCCTTCCAGTCATTATTAAAAAAGATAGCAGGCGCACGAAAAAACGTTCACAAATTTCTCTATAGAACTTGACGTCAACTGTGTCTCTTTGCTGTGTGATCCGGTTAATAACAGTCACTGAAACCTCGCACAATTTGGCGTGTTTAATGTTGATATGGCTGCTTATTGTTCTATTTCTATGGTATTATGTCAGCAGATTGTGCTATTTCATTAGCGTTGCATGTTCCAATGTTTCCTTTCTAGTCAAACAAAAGAGACGACTTGTTTAACTCTGTGGTTACACCACTCTCGATCAAACTCGCGTTTCGCGCTTGTGTAATCGCTCGCAACCTTTAATTATCAGCCTGGAAGCGGTCATCGTTCAGGTACTGGTGTCATGTGACAACTCATGTCCAAGACGTTGCATTGAATGTATATGTCCGTCCTTATTGTAATATACAGTGTCGGGTTTCTATGGTGTTAACCAAAGAAATAGATTGTTTATCTGAAGTAGACTAGAATGGAAATTGATTCAAGGTCGCGGCACATTCGGGGGAACTAAGTTGGGGCATGAAGAACCAATTAAAAGCTTACATTTACGCATGTGACTGATTATTATCCAATGATGCATCCGTTGACAAGTGTATCTAAGTGAAAATGCGTGCGATTTATGTGCCACTTTTGTGTATTGCATGAAGCTTAACTTCTATTCTAGAGGTTTTATTGTTGTCAATTTCTATGGTGTTAACTGTAGTTACCTGCTAAAATGCTGACAGGCCGTTGTGGTTCTGCTATTGTCTGTTGCAACAAGGAAAACGAATAATCTGTACTATGCATACTTTTCTGAGATAAAATCAGCGAAATGCACCTTATACTTGTGGATCTATATCCCCTTCTGTTTCCGCCATGGGGTTGAAAATTATAAATATTCATTTCTCACTTTCTGATTTCCATGTACGAGTATCTATAGGACCATAAATAATTGATGTTAATGCGGACACTTTTTATTACTAATAATCCTCTCTGAGTAAACACAACACACCTGTCTGCACAGATATCTATTGTGTTGCCTTATAGAGTAAGGATAAGTTGGTAGAGTGTCGACTCAAGCAAGTATCTGTATACAGTGAAAATTATTATGAAAATTAATTATATGAAAAGATTCAGTTTTATGAGGAGATTGCGTTCCCGTGGTCCAAAAAATTATTTGAGCAATTTTAAAATATCAAAATTTTGCCAATTTGTATACTACCGAGATGACATCCCTATATAAGTAGTATGAAGCAAGTTGGATATCAAAAGTAATGAATGTTGGCTAATAAGCATCCTAACTAATCGGAAATTAAGCTAGTTATCAATGGAATTTCATGATCCGTATTGTAATGAAAGTCTTCATGAAAAAAGTCGCGATATTATTCGTGCTTTCCTGGCTGAAATTTCAAGTTTTCAGTTCAATTTTCATCGGCATGATTTTATGATTCACTAAATTCATGTTTCATTTCTTGAATATGAATAGTGATGTGAAGCGGCATTTACATCTCTTTAGGTCAATTGAAATCATTGTCTATGATCATGTTGTTTTGCTCTACCAGTGACAGGTTGCTTATGATATGATCTCGCTTAAGAAGATTCTCTTGAGGCTGAGCATGAAAGCAATAGCAGGTCATTGAGTTGCTAATTCAACAAACATTACCTCTCCAAGGCTGTCATGACACGGACGATCTGTAAAATGATATCATTTCCTTCGGCATTACTATCATAATCACTCAATTCCGTAGTAATTTCTGCAAAACTGCAAAAATTGCATATCTAACATTTGGTGACAAATACCACCTGTATCCCCGCCTCGAGTTCATTTAATAAAATCGAATGTGTATACACATTGGGGATTTAATAAATGCCGAGTCACCACTCTACCTAATATACTTACTCTATGCGTTGTTATGTTTTACAATATTTTCTTTGCATGCATTTTTCGAGATGAATAATTACTTGATGAGGTTCCCTAGTCATAGGCATCAAAACTGCTCGGGTAAAATGTGATCAACATCATTCCAAGGCATTATGAAGACTGCAATTTAAGACTTCAAAACAAATTCAATTTTCATTTCTTCCACCTGCAGTATTCACGGATATTCAGCATTGTTCCGCGTCTAAGTTGTTAATCTGAGTCAAATTTGATCCTGTGTGAATTTTGACCAACAATGACAGCTCATACTACAAGAGTTCTCGATTAATATCCGAACATGCGCTGCGGATGAACTTCAATATCTCAGAAGGAAAGAAGAAAGCTGTTTTCCCTTCAACCCGGCGGGTTTCATTGCCTTCATTGCGCTGTTACGTCATCATTCACCATCATGAAATGTTCGATTATCAGATTGATGGTAAAATAAACAAATATCACGAAATCTCCAAATCTGACATTATTCAAGCGTGAAGAAAGTCTCCTCGAAGATCACGTCTTGTTCAAGGAAAGTTCAAAGATAAGTCAAGAAAGGGCAAATTATCTGCCATGTTCAAGAGCTTAAGCAGTTTACTCTCATCAAATGGACAAATTTGAAATGGAATAAAAAACTTTTGAGCTTAAGTCGACGCCTGTCAAAATACAGCATTTTTAAATGAATAAGGCTCCTCTACAAGAAATAGGTGTTATCTACCTCTGCAGATTTTAAGTATTAAATGTATTTGTGTCATCGAAATCATTGGGTGTCTTGAGCATTGCAATAGCGTTTTTTTCACTAAATTAATTGATTTGGGTATAATATAAATAGCTATTAGAGCTTTGAATGCATTGAAATTGGATTCTGCTGAGTCGAAAAGAACTGGTATCTTTGGGAATCCACATGTCTAAATACTTGTTAAAGTCGAAGTCTACTCTCTTGATTGATCCCACAACTATGTTAAATATATGTGGACCAAAATACATATCCCTGGTGGATCCCAGAGCGGTGTGCTGTCGCTGAGGTGTCTGTTTATTTTACCTCCTTGTGATCTCCCAGTTGGTACTATAACTCACAACATTTTATGTACCTATCCTGTAAAACTCAATGTGATGGAATATGTGACGGATCAACCAGACGTCTGCCTATGACTAAAACTCAATGTGATGGAATATGTGACGGATCAACCAGATACTGCGCTATACTAAAACTCAATGTGATGGAATATGTGACGGATCAACCAGACGTCTGCCTATGACGTACATGCTGTGATCTGACACTGTGATTTAAATTCAGTTTCGAGGCCCAGATCGAGAAGACAACTGCATGTGCTCGAGTGACGCCATAGAACTTGACAATAATACAACCTCTAGAATAGAAATTAAGCTTCATGCAATGCACAATGACGGCACATAAATCGCACGCATTTTCACTTAGATGCACCTGCCAACGTCTGTATGATTGGGTTAGAATCAGTCACATGAGTAAATCGAAGCTTTTAATTGGTTCTTCATGCCCCAACTTAGTTCCCCCGGATATGCCGCGACCTTGAGTCAATTTCCATTCTAGCGAACTTCAGATAAACAGTTTATTTCTATGAGTGACGCCATAACGTGTCACATGACAGATTGAACGCTGGTCACTGATTGCATGAGCAACAAGCAGAACCATATCCTGTGTTATCTTAACCCATGAATACTACTTGGCACTTCTCGGTAAAATGTTGACTTTTAATTTCTTTGTGCTTTATTCGTTTTGAGATCTCTCTCTAATGTTTTGTGCAATTTCTTTGCAATATATCATGACGAAAACTGCGCCTATGCAATGTTTGATATGCATTCTCAAAAATACTGCAATCACATGAAAATCTGTACACGATACCTTTGAGACGCATCAACCTTCTGTAAAGACATTCACTTGCTATGAAAAGCATGGATAATTTAAATTCTTGAATTCTGTCCTGCTGATTCTTTACAATATACAGATTTTTCAGAAAGTCTAGAATCAAAAATGAATAAATCTAAGAATATCAGAAGATCCGCGTTTGAAAATTTCGTGAGCAACAAATTTGTATCTTCTAATTGATGCGCTCGACATGTTATTTTGCTTTGTCTGCTTGTGTATCTACAGATGGCTGACAGGAAGACACTGATAAAAAATGAGTAGGCCTAAATATCTTTTGAAAAATACGGAAAGCAAAGTCTCCTTTTCAAATCCGTTTCAATAAGCCAGTACTTTGTGTACAGAAAGAGTTTTTGAGAGACTCTGCCTTAGTCTAATGTTTCTAGGTACTTTTATTTTTCTTTAACTTTATTCATCTTTTTTATTATTAATTTTCCTGTCCAATTTTTCTTTGATTTTCATTTTCCCTATTCTATATTTTCCTTGTCTATTGCTAGGTCTTTTACTGTGACTGGTGACTTGTACAATAATGTGTTAATTAGCTTCCGTGGAGGTCTTTTACTCCGACGCATTCCGTGATAATGTTCGAATTTTATTGAACATTTCAACTGCCGGTATCTTTATCATTTATTTACATAAATCAGGTTGGGATTCCGTAAAATAATAAAAGTTTTAAGTGATTCATGCCGTTTATAACTCGATATAATAACTATATTATGCTCCATTGATTAATGATGATACAGTAGCCATTGAATTACAGATACACCATTGACTCTCCTCTCCTTTCAGTGTTTCAATATTTAATGACCATTTATCATTATTCTATCATTTGTAAATATCATTTTGCATCACCGCATCATCGCACCTCATCATCTCGTGTTTTACTTTTCATTGCATCACCCTTTAACGTGTTTTCTTTGGAAAATGTACTTTCCGCTATTCTGCATGACCTCTGCAACGAGCCGTTCGTCGTATTTTTCCGATACTCTATCAGTGCGGATTGTTCCATATGATGCGCGAAAAGCTTTACTTTATCAAAGAGAAAAAATATGTGAATTGGAACATTGCCCGCACAATCTGATGACGAAAAGTCTGTTAGACCCTATGATGGATTCGATGGACTATGCTACCATCATCCAGCAGATCTGAGAATCCCACTGCACATTTGCGGGTGTTGATGAAATACAACGTTGACCGGTTGCCATTTATTGATTTATTAGATAACAGCAGACATCAACTTTGTCACTAAAGAATATGATGTATTCAAGAGTATTTTCCCGTGTGTAAACACATGTCTATGAATTTGACCGATCACAAGAATCCACTCCATGATATGTTCATGGCACAGAATTAGATTCATCTGCGCACGCTTCGGTTTCCTAGAAAGGAAGGATTATTATGTAACCTTAATATCGAAATGGCACATCACAGAATTAGACAACTTGTTCCATCTCGAATGGAAAATTCGTGCATCGCTTACTATTGGAAATGGCGAACAATAAGCTGTCAGCAGAGGACACCAGAGCCAGTGAGAGATGCGTGCGTGCTGTGATATCACTTCGCACACACCAAAACACACATCGTCTGGCTAACATTTGATTCAGTGTGCATACTATACAGTAAGGAATGGTGAGAAGACGATGGTGAAATCATCAAGTGAACTAATTTTCGTACGCCTGCTACTTTCTTTAATAATGATCGGAAGGGCCAACATGATGGAGAAAACTTGTGCGCAATGATCTGAATTCTTCGAATCTGAAGGAATTGTGGCAATCGAAGCATTTTGCTTGAACTCACAGTAATCCGCAACCGACGCACGACTCTGTAAGGCATTAGGAATTCCTTTTTGTCCACTTAATTAGTTCTCGATGTGCCGTCAATTTCGTATTAATCACACTTCTAGCAAACCGAAGCAGATAAACAAAATATCTAATTCTGTGGTTGATGATCTCATTTGGACATTTTGACATTCATTAACATTTTCAAAACGATAGCAACTGAGCATGCGCAGCAATGTTGCACTTGCATGTTACAAAATGTTACGCGAATGCCAAAGAGGCGTCTTTGTTGTTTAGAACGAAGGCCATGAATTATTCGTTGATAATTTCTGGAACGTGCGTGCGGGTAGAGTAAAAGAAGATCATCATAATGTATCGGTTTCCGATAGCTGAAAGCTCAAATAGTGAAGGATTTCTATTCTAATTGCTACAATATGAAACAGATATGCTGATGAGGGCAACGACAGTCTTTTCCAAAACGGTCACTAATTGTATATCAGTTTGTTCATTCTTGCTGGACAGCTGTCATTGTCGGTGATTTATTTCATCTGACTAATTTGACATTTCTTTAATGATTAGAGACGGAAAGTGTCCTAGCTAATCGCAGAATATATAATTATTATTGCAGTTGTTATGAGAAGGAACATCAAGGTTGGTTTTGTAAACAAACATGGAAGCGTCTCGTCAATGATAATCATCGGAGCTACATGTAACATTTACTGCAATCAATATTCAGAGATAAGAGCAAGTGTGACAATGAGCAAGGTAAGGAAAACACTTCTTCAAAATCCATTAATAATTCAACATGAAATAGATTTCCTAAACGTTACAAAATACTGCGATTGACTGACTGCAAAGTGCAATTGAATTCTTGATGATGACTTTCATTTCGAAAGTTTCCAGCAGTCTGCTTCATCTTAAAACTCTTTCGTGACCAATGCGTGCACAACACGTCATACATGAATTGTTCAATTTCACCACCATTGGAAAGAGATTTACATTGTACGTGCATGGTGACTGAAAATGTCGCGAATTTCACTTCGGCCACGAAAGGGTCTACGACTCTTCTCTGCAACCACCTCATAATGCAGCGATAATCCGCTATGCAATACGATGCACTCCAGAAGATTTTTGCGTTAAGCGAATCTATCAAAGCAAATAGCGGGTATTATAATAAAGTGATTTTGGAATATATGTGTGTTCTTTTTTTTTTTTGTTCTCATAGGCCCTAGATGATGCCTTTTTTTTTTATCTATATCATTTCCCTATCCGCATTTCCCCTATTTCGAGCGAATTAAATTAAAAAGAAAATAAATCAACAAAACGTAAAATTGCTGTAAATAATAATATTTAATTTATTTATTACTTTTTTATCAGTAGAGTTATCATTTTTTTTATTCACAAAAAACATTGTTCTTCACCTAAAGTTATATGCACTTTTCTGGTAAGTGTTATAAAATAAATCTTTTTGAACAAACAAAATCACACGATTGTAAGAAAACGAAAGAGTAAAAAAAACAAACTATACCGGTGTTTATGACAACAGAGGTGTGCAATTTGTTCCGCTGGCTGGCATGTGCGTACGGGGATGCAGGTAGCTTAGCTTATATTTCAAATGAATGCGGGAGCGAACCAGCAAATAAGCCAGTTTGGGAAAATCCGAAAGGAAAGTGTATTGTAAAGCTTCTTTTTTTTTTAGCTTCCGTGAGGCCCAGCCGCGTCAGGGACTTCTGATAACTTCTTTCGCACAATGCTCAGAACATTGATACTTTGATTAAGGAAGTATTTTGATAGAAAGGCTAGAGCGTTTTCAGCGAAGAGCTCGCAGAATTATTTGTTGGAAGGATTGCAATTGTGTAATTTTTCGTCTGATGTCTGACCGCGTTCGTAGAGCTGGTTTGAATTTTCTTAAGGTTTGTGAGAGCTCATCTTGTCACCCTCCGCATCAATTGGTTTCATCCCGGTTGCCACTTCGCGGCGTTTTCATTCATTTTCCCATGGTTTTGCAGAATGTAACATACAATAACAGAATGCAGATTGCTGAGTTCTCTTTGTATTATTGATATACATGTACATTGACATTATTGTATAAATTATATGTGTTCACTCGGACACGCATTTTTTATTTACTTTGAATTATGTCAAGGGTTTTAAAGAAGAATGTTTTTTCACTGTTTTTTGGTATTTTGAGGTTTTTATGTTTTTCCATTTTTCCCATTATTAATGCTATTTGTATGAATTAAAGTTACGGTAATCTTTGTTACAATTTATTTTAAGTTAACTCTGTCATTTAGTGACAAAACAAAATGAATTTATTTTCCAATATATTGTTTTCATGTTTCCATTTTCATATTTAATCAGATATTTCAAGTAAGTCTTCATCACCGATAGCGAATTCGAGCCTAATGCAGTGAACTGACATCACAATTTCCAGGAATCCATAGAGAGTACGCACATGACGATTGATTATGACGAGGAATTCCTAGAAATACTGCGGCACGTCTCAAAGCGTTAGCATGCTTGCTTGGTTTTGCAAGTGCAAATCGGTAAAAAAAATAGTACAACAAAAAATCGGTAATAAAATAGTTAATAGAACGAATTAATGTATGACCAACACGTCTACACTGTTAACCGTAGACCGACAATTATCCTACAAAATTACTGACAAAATCAACCGACGATTGTCACCTCCAATATCCTGGGATATCCGACGAATTTGTAGGTTCTCCACCGACATCGAAACAGATGCTTTGTATGCAAATTAACTAAACAAAAACCATTGAATATTGATTGATTTTTTCGATTAGTGATTGCTTGACTTTTGGGCAATCTGTATTATTGTGTGGAAAAGGCATGATTTATTTTGACATACTTTAATTAATTACCTACATTTTTGATAAAATTTAACCTATAATTCATTGCTATTCATTTTGTCGCCTTTTGTCAGATATTGTAGGTGTTCAGTGGCAATCATCCTACAAGAACTAACAACGACCGACGATTTGTAGGATAAATGTCTGTCAATTGTCAGTCAACGGTTTACAGTGTAAATTTATGTAACCCTATTTTACAGTAAAATCCATTAAAGATCAGAATATTTCTGAAAAATTATAATAAGCTTCCTCTGATCATTGGGAAGATAGCACACGAATAATGCAATATGAATAATAAAATAGATCTCTGCATCTAGGATTGTTCATTCGAATATTGCGGACTTTTACTGATTTCAGCAAGTTCAGTCTATTAAGTTTTTAAAGAGTAGGCGATTTATACACATGATATGGAGGACTTCAATCTCGGCTTTCAATCATAAATGCCCCTGACTTCAAATAATGCACTGATGATGCATGCATTTCCTCTGCGCTTTCTGATTGGTTTTCCTTATCTCTTCGACTGTCCAATCAACTTCCATCTTCCCGTTCCCATTCTTGTTTTCCTCGACAACGGAACGAATGCTCACTATCATCGACTCCTCGTCTTTGCATGTCCTTCAAATACATTCTTCCTTCTGATATTCATTATTTGGTTCGTGTAAATCAAGTGAACGGTCTTCGATCTCGCCTGAATTCCATAAACCTCACTGACTACGCATTCAGTCTCACAGACTCGACGACTTACCCAACTCTTCAAGTGGTCCAATACTCTGGCCGCTATTTCACCCTCAACAATCTCAATCTCGCACTTTGTCGACGATTGGAGAAAACAGATTTGTGCAGGCACGTGCGCGTCAAAGTGTGTCCACTCAAAATGGTCCCTCAGGAGCTTCTAGATGAAGTTATTACGTCTGCGGCTATCGAAGTGGATTCTACCTCCAACAGTGAGTCTATAGTCTATCTGTGACAGTTTCGATAGTCGTGGTAGACACCTGTGGAGGCAGTCTATAGACCCGATGATGTACCGGTATGACCTTGACAGTCCTTGTAGATCCATGTGCAGTCTATAGATCCGATGATGTACCGGTATGACCTTGACAGTCCTTGTAGATCCATGTGCAGTCTATAGATCCGATGATGTACCGGTATGATCTTGACAGTCCTTGTAGATCCATGTGCAGTCTATAGATCCGATGATGTACCGGTATGACCTTGACAGTCCTTGTAGATCCATGTGCAGTCTATAGATCCGATGATGTACCGGTATGACCTTGACAGTCCTTGTAGATCCATGTGCAGTCTATAGATCCGATGATGTACCGGTATGACCTTGTCAGTCCTTGTAGATCCATGTGCAGTCTATAGACCCGATGATGTACCGGTATAACCTTGACAGTCCTTGTAGATCCATGTGCAGTCTATAGATCCGATGATGTACCGGTATGACCTTGACAGTCCTTGTAGATCCATGTGCAGTCTATAGATCCGATGATGTACCGGTATGACCTTGACAGTCCTTGTAGATCCATGTGCAGTCTATAGATCCGATGATGTACCGGTATGACCTTGACAGTCCTTGTAGATCCATGTGCAGTCTATAGACCCGATGATGTACCGGTATGACCTTGACAGTCCTTGTAGATCCATGTGCAGTCTATAGATCCGATGATGTACCGGTATGACCTTGACAGTCCTTGTAGATCCATGTGCAGTCTATAGATCCGATGATGTACCGGTATGACCTTGACAGTCCTTGTAGATCCATGTGCAGTCTATAGATCCGATGATGTACCTGTATGACCTTGACAGTCCTTGTAGATCCATGTGCAGTCTATAGATCCGATGATGTACCGGTTGTAGATCCATGTGCAGTCTATGGACTCGATGATGTACCTGTATGACCTTGACAGTCCTTGTAGATCCATGTGCAGTCTATAGATCCGATGATGTACCGGTATGACCTTGACAGTCCTTGTAGATCCATGTGCAGTCTATAGACCCGATGATGTACCGGTATGACCTTGACAGTCTTTGTAGATCCATGTGCAGTCTATAGATAGACCCGATGATGTACCGGTATGACCTTGACAGTCCTTGTAGATCCATGTGCAGTCATGCGGCAGAAATGGCAGAATCTGTCCAATGATGGCACTAAGAAGAATTAGAGCGCCAGCAAACGAGCTGCTCAGTCACTTGATGTGAAAATTCCTTGAAAATATGACTTGTAGACTTATAGAAGTACATGAAAACCTCATGAAGAGCCCATGATCCATGTCCCTCTATGCACCATGCATCTTTATATCTCAATAAGGATGAACCATGGGTTTACTTGAAAGTGCTGGATACACAAAAGTTTGTCACAGATATCTCCTCAAAAGGTACATTCTCACATTATCCGAGGCTGAAACATCAAATACAATCACGAAGTATTTACAAATCTGTGATAGACGGACTTTTTATCAGAGCGGTTAGACAACCAACGCTCAGCGGTGACCATCGCACCCGTATGCAACTTCTTGAGGCAGCCACTTATTTCGAAACATCTCCGCAGCATGCGTAGAAGTCCTTCCTGCTCGTCAGCTGGGAACATTGATTAGGATCGGTGCCTAAATGAAGGACTGAAATGAACATCAAAAGACCGCTGTTGTCCATTCTAGCCTCTAGCTGCTTAAACAGAGGAAAAGCAGGAATTAAGGGCAATAATGTCAGGCATTTGAGGGCGCGTAAGCGAAAAAATCTGTGTTCATAATATTGTGTGGGATTGAGGTGGACTGGGCAGTAATGTAGGAAAAAAGCGGTTGCGCTGAGATTTCATGATGTCCTTCACGTGCACAGATACAGATACCATCATTACGCAGTACATTGTTGCCTTCTTTTTTCCTCAATATGCGTGCCATAACTAAACTATACACAATGTGGTATAATGCTGCACCAGGATTGCTGCCCACATTTCTCCCTACAATGCTGCATAGTCCAGGGTTTTCTTAAAGGAAAAATTACCACTACACAAGATTTGGCATTTTGACATTGGCTTCCCGCTGGTTCCCCTGTGCAGGGATTAATCAGAGCATAAAATTCGCTGGTTTGTTTCAGTCAAAATCACCAAGTTTTACTTAAACACAAAGCATCTGTTAGTCACATGCTTAATGACAATTTTACTGAGTTTCTTGCTCTAAGATTTTCTTAAGACAGTAGGACATAGCGCATTATCTTGAAACAGTATATATGGACTTAAACCATACGCTTTGAAACCATCCAGATAAACCTGTAAATGCGATTTGCATGTTGACGCTTGGTACCCACGTTTTGCTCTCGTGATAGGCGCATTATGTTGCTGATTCATGAGAAGTTCCTCTCTCACCAACAAATGTTTGGAGAATCATTTGTTAGTGATTACTTACTCAACAAAATTTGATCAGATATTGAAAAACTGCAGATCAACCTCTTAAGAGAGCGTACCTACATGATAAGCTCTCCATAGAACAATCTTGACTGTTTGTGCAAGCAACATGAGGGCAATTGAGACTTCTCTGTTCTTCTTGTCAGCCACGAGCCAACAAAGGTTTTTGATAAAGAAAAATTACGAAAATCAAAGAAAAAAATCTGCGAAATAACGGGTTTCTTTCTAGGGAAAATCGAAATCCTTTCACTTGAATAACATTGTCAGCATAATTTCAACTTAATTGCAACTCTTTTCATTTATTTGAAGAAATACATCTGATCGACGTTATCTTCCAGATGGACGTTCAATTTCCGGAGCAAATCATCTCGATAAACCATCAACCAAATCTGAACAGAAATAAATTATTTAGCGTGAGAAACATAGTTTAATACGATGAAATAATCAGTTTCCAAGCAATCAATCTATTTTCTTATGTTCTCTTTCTTCTGTGATTACACAGATCACAGGCTTGGAACTGGCCGGCCTGGGCTATGAATTTTCAATACCGGCCGTCCGGTAAATGTTATTAGGCCTATGTTGACCATTAACGATGCATTCACTCTATAGAAGAAATCGCTCAGCCAATCAAACGAAAAACAGCAATAATAAATTCAAAATATTTGAAGAGCATTGCTAGGTAACATAAATGTTGCCAGCTGCTTCTTAGACAGTTAAAAAAATTGCCAACTATATGCATGTACTTAAACGTACTTCATCTCAAATAAAATTTTCACAGGCTGATCTTCTAGCACATATAAATTTTCATGGCAATAAAGAAAAATCAAGCTCCTCTTTCTTTTAAGGTCTACTCTGTTTCTGTCGACTTTCAAAGAGCGGGACGCTGAACTTCTGCATATTTTTAGCGCTAATACAAATAGACCTCAAACAAAAGAGGAGTTTGATTTCTGCTTTGCTGCTATATACTGATTATGATCACCTGTCGTAGAATTAGCTGACCATAAAGCTAATCAGCTCCATGATGTGGTCCGCTACTAGAAACGATTGCCCACCTTTGAGCTAGATGATTTGTGTGCAGCATACATGTACAAA
Source organism: Prostheceraeus crozeri (assembly GCA_907163375.1). Classification (NCBI taxonomy): domain Eukaryota; kingdom Metazoa; phylum Platyhelminthes; order Polycladida; family Euryleptidae; genus Prostheceraeus; species Prostheceraeus crozeri. Next base: position 89,368 of record CAJQUW010006979.1, on the reverse strand, counting down.
GCTTGCAAGTTGCAAGTCATGGTAAGCATATAGATTTTAAGAATTACCTTTATATGACTATGTCACCTACAAAACATGTTTCATGACTGGCTAGCAGTTTCGCTGATTGAATTACATATACATACTGACTGATCGATATGCTTGTGTACAGCTGAACGAACATCTTTCAGAGCATTTCTGCATTTCTTGATTGCTTCTGGTGTTCCTCAAGGAACTATTTTAGCACCCTATCTATTCGCTACATTTTTTGTTGATTGCCGTTGTTTTTTGAAAACAACACAGTTTATGAAATGTGCAGACGATTTGACTATGATATTGCCCATTGAAACAAAATGTACGACGGAGATAGAAAAAGCTGTAAAATTGGACATTGAGTTTGTGAATAATTGGTGTATTTCAAATGATTTCAATATGAATTTGCTGAATTTGCTGATTGCTCTTCCATGTTTTGAAAAATATGCAAGAATATTTATGAAAAATTCCTATCAAAACAGTTGAATCAATTAATGTGTTAGGTTTTAATATTTGTAAAGACTTGAATTGGTCGAATCATGTACAAAAGATTTTTAGAAATTGCAAATATTCGCAAACTGTTCTGCGAAAACTCTGGCCACTAGTTTCATGCGATGAACTGCACTTATTGTACGCCTCGTACATACGTTCAGCTATTGAATACGCATGTCCAGTTTTTGTTGGCCTAAATAAGACATTGTCGAATGGTTTGATCGTTGTAGATAAACGAGTTCATAAGATCATCTGCAGAAACAAATATAGAAAATGTGGATGCTCTGATGACGAACTTATCAAACGAAGATACCAACAAAGCAAGGAGATATCGATTGAGAAAATGAAGATCATCAATCCAATTATTCCTATGAGACAAATAAATTCAAAAAGCATTTCAATTGCAGAACTAAAAGGACTCGGACTTCTTTTGTTCCTTTCACTTCCTTAATTGTAAATGATGTTCGCATATGTTTATTTTTTGTATGCTTTTGAAACGAGCCGCACATCGACGTTTCTCTATTTTTTCATTTTCTAGATAAATTGTATTGCCAAAAATGATTTTGTTGGATTATCACTTTTGTTTTAATACACTCTTACTTACTTACTTACATTTATCAAATCTCAACACCACGTAACATCACACGATTCCGGCCTGCCGTCATCAGTCGTGGTAGGTTTGACCAGCGTTTGTCGAGCTGACGTCGGACGAGCAAGCATACCCTCTAACTCTAACAACAGGCCACGACCATCTGAGCGTGAATTAGCCCATCAGGAGAGGCACACTGCTTTAACGCAGGCACGTGGAGGGCGACTGCATTCTGCAATCACTTAATACTGCATCCGAGATTGAGGCGCTTCACGCAGGCGCTACTCTTACTTACTTACATGTAAGTTCTCTGCTAGAACTGCATGGACATGTGATTAGTTTGCCATTCACACTTCATAAAGACAGTGACAATAGCAACGCACTGCAATCACCTTGGTCACCAGACAAAATTAATGCCATTGATGCATAGGGCGAACAGATCTCTCCAAACGTGTACCTAGAGGTTAGTGCACCTAACATTTAAGCCTCACATTTTGAAAGCAATCACATAGGTCAATCTTTTTGCAAAATTCAATTTTCAGCAAATAGTTTTAGTATTTGTTTACATGTGATGGTCTATCTCAATTGGGCGCAATATTAGAATATATTTTTCGGGCAACAATGTAGGATATTTTCAGGTGCCTCAAATGTTTTGCATTATTGCCCTCAAAAATCCATGTAAATGAGATATTATTTCTTCGCCAGCGCTCTTCACCGGTTTAATTTGATATTCCAAGTGATCAGAAGAAACCCATGCTTGATAAGAATGACTGAATAGCCATATTTAACCATTTACCTGCAAGCTGATACTGCACTTGCATCTATTACATGTAATTAGATGAGAATAAAGTCGATTTACTTCAATTTCATTAAACATGCTTGGTGAAAGAAAGAAAAAATAGTAAATTCAGAACTGCTACAAATTCAGCTTTCATTCATTTGCTTCTGTGAGAAGGTTTTAGTGAACAACGCACCAGCAATGTTGAGTTAATTTACTATCCGTCACAACTTCTACCACCAACTTGAGTGATGAGTATATTTGTCAATCTGATGCTATGAAATTTGATTAGGAAGTAGCCATGGCGCTGACGAGAGCATGAGAAGCTTGAAGCGGCTGTCGTCGTGGAGTATCACGAATTGTTTGAACCGTGATTACCAGGTTGGAATCAAACCTCTAAATTTCAACTTCGAACATTCCATCGAATAGATCGCGTGACAACGGTGAGGATAAAGTTGCAAGACATCAACTCAACAATGAATTTCGGTGAAAGAACTCATGACAGTTCACAGCTACACGAACTTCATACATTTCGCATCCCTACAAATCAATAGCACACGTTTTCTTTCTTCATTGCGTGCACGATGTCTTCTTCTTTGAGAACTGACTCATCCCAATCTGGAGATCTCGACAGCAGCATTCAAGCATTAGTGTCGAGATCTCAGCAGCATTCAAGCATTAGTGTCGAGATCTCAGCAGCATTCAAGCATTAGTGTCGAGATCTCAGCAGCAGCATTCAAGCATTAGTGTGGAGATCTCAGCAGCATTCAAGCATTAGTGTCGAGATCTCAGCAGCATTCAAGCATTAGTGTCGAGATCTCAGCAGCATTCAAGCATTAGTGTCGAGATCTCAGCAGCATTCAAGCATTAGTGTCGAGATCTCAACAGCATTCAAGCATTAGTGTGGAGATCTCAGCAGCATTCAAGCATTAGTGTCGAGATCTCAGCAGCATTCAAGCATTAGTGTCGAGATCTCAGCAGCATTCAAGCATTAGTGTCGAGATCTCAGCAGCATTCAAGCATTAGTGTCGAGACCTCAACAGCAGCATTCAGGCATTAGTGTGGAGATCTCAGCAGCATTCAAGCATTAGTGTCGAGATCTCAGCAGCATTCAAGCATTAGTGTCGAGATCTCGACAGCAGCATTCAAGCATTAGTGTCGAGATCTAGACAGCAGCATTCAAGCATTAGTGTCGAGATCTCAGCAGCATTCAAGTATTAGTGTCGAGATCTCAGCAGCATTCAAGCATTAGTGTCGAGATCTCGACAGCAGCATTCAAGCATTAGTGTCGAGACCTCAACAGCAGCATTCAAGCATTAGTGTCGAGATCTCAGCAGCATTCAAGTATTAGTGTCGAGATCTGAGCAGCATTCAAGCATTAGTGTCGAGATCTCGACAGCAGCATTCAAGCATTAGTGTCGAGATCTAGACAGCAGCATTCAAGCATTAGTGTCGAGATATCAGCAGCATTCAAGCATGAGTATCGAGATTTCAATATGCTAATCCTGTTTTCTAGCATCGCAGGTTCCCCTCCAGATAGGTTTTGTGCATCCTCCTGCACTTGAACCTCCGTTCATGTGAAGGAGCGCATGACCTGCAGATGATCTATATGCAAATCACATTGAAAACGGACCTCTTCGACTTCAACCGTCTGACAATAACTGAAATCGTGTTTGTGAACCAAATATCAAAATTCCTCCATTGGAAGGGTATGGGGTTTTGATTCCAAGGCAATTATGACATCAGACAAACGATTTGATCCCTCACACAGTGATATATGTTTTGTAGAGGTATACAAGGCTATGTGAAAGCTTCAGGCACGACCTCGTTCCTTGCCCAACCCTGGATTGTGTGAATGGTGACTCTTGGATTGGAATGGTGACTCCTGGATTGGAATGGTGACTCCTGGATTGGAATGGTGACTCCTGGATTACGTGAATGGTGACTCCTGGATTGGAATGGTGACTCCTGGATTGGAATGGTGACTCCTGGATTGTAAGACAGAACAACGATAACCCGAAACTCTAAAACTGATTTGGAAATTTTCTGCACTTAAGTGCATTTCAACTTCACCACAGTCGCAGTTTTGTTTCATTCCAAGTTCAGTCGCATAACACTGTCAACTAAATCCGCATCATCACATTTAGAGAGGATGGTTTTAGATTATCATTTTGCGACTAATGCAAGAAGGGCTGTTGAAGACAACTCATGTGAATAAATCAGTTGATGAAATCTCCACACTTTATCATTTCAAAGGATTAGAATGCTAACCGAAACCAATGCGACAGAATGGACACGCGTTGCTATGACACAAAAACGTTTTCACTCAAACTGCTTGTCGAGAAGGTTTCAAGGTAATTTCTCAGCAACTAATCAGAGTATTTCATGAAAATTCGCGGTTTTTTACTTGCATTAAAAATATCGATAGGTTGAATTGCAATCCATCAAGCAATACTCTCCAGTGAATCAATGTTATTCAAAATGATTCCATTGATTTGACCTTTGAGTAAATAATAGAGAAGCTGAAATGACCATCCGCAAAAGACTTATTTTGACTTTACCTATTCAAAACAAAAGCGGAAAATTGTATTTATGAATTATATTTCCAAGCTACAATCAGGTCACCGGAACTCATCAAATGTAGTAGAGGATTCATGGTACGCAGAAGTCTTTGAATGTGCATGAGGATTCTCATCTAAGCCTGTATCAAGGAAAGTCAAGAGCGATTGTGGGTCAACTTCTGAACTGCAGAAGCGTACTCTCATGCTGCTTATGTTCAGTACAACGAGGCAGGGAAGTGAGACTTTCACAGAATGATGTACACCCTATGCCTACTACGAGTCTGCGCGTCTGCTGAGTTCTTCCTGGTTCTTCTTCTTGTCTTGACGAGAATGAATTGACTATCATTCGCCACAATTCATTTCGACATGATCTAGAAAATTCAAACCTATAAAAGGAAAAAATAATCTACGCACTTTTCTTGTCGTATTATCCTTGTTCTTTGTACTCTTATTAGTGTTGCTTTGAATTGTCATTCATCAAATAATGTTGTACAACCTTTGCCAATATCATTTGCCTTTGTACTAAGAGTCAGAAATCACTTGATCTGATGCTGTTAAAACATGGAGAAGATCACTGCGCAAAAGTTTTCTCGATAATGTTGGGCCCTCTGATCATTATTTAAAAAGTTAGCAGGCGCACGAAAAAACATTCACAAGCTTCTCCGTAGAACATGACATCGTCTGTGTCTCTTTGCTGTGTGATCCGGTTGATAAGTCACTAAAACTTCGCACAATCGGCGTGTTTAACCCTATCTGACCTAAACTTTTTCTAACTGTCTCAGCCTGGGGAGGGGCCGATTCGGCCCCCCTCAGATTTCCTAAATTAAATGCTCAAATTTAATGAAATTACATGCATATTATATTTCGGGCATGATTTTTTCAGTGGTGGAGTCGGTTTTTCAAAACTTTAATTTCTCCATGCTATAAATAGCAATTCAAAATTTGAAAGTGCATTTTTTTACAAATTTTAGATACTTTTTATTGTTGCAAAACTAATCGCTTCGGAATGTTTAAAATACTAAAACATAACGCGAAAGTGTTCTATCTGGCATGTTTCTTGCTATATCAATGCTATATCTAATTTATTGCTTTTATATCATGCTATATCTAATTTATTGCTTTTATTCATACATGTATAATAATGCTGTATGAATAGTGTTTCAAATTTCAAACATTGAAACAGTAAAAAGTATTTTTTTTCATGTGCGAGAATTTCATTCCAAATTGGCTATCTATCATTAGCTAGAATATATTGACACAAAGAAACCTAAATGAAGACAAAGACGCAATTTTTACAATAATGCGTTTTTCCAAAAGTTTCATTATTCGTGTAAAAAATGAGAAAATGTTCATTATTCTACTATTTATTCATGAGTAGTATATGGAGGATATAAGACTAAAGCGCATTCAAATATTATCCCAATATCATACTATAAAAAGCATTGATGTTATCAAAAACATTAATTTGTGTCTATTATGCAACACTACATTGATTTATTCGAGAAAAAGTTTGAAATGAGAGCAGAAAGTAAATTCCAACGATTTTTAGGCGTCGTAACTAGTTTTCATTTAGCTCATACGGCCAAAATATTTGGCCAAAATTAAATCTTTTACTCCCAAAAGATGCGCAATTAAAAGTTAGGAAAAGTCACGGAAGGTAGACTTCTCACACAAAGACGTTCAGCTGTGGGATTAAAAAGTATCTAGGGCGTGGCCGAATCGGCACCTCCCCAGGCCGGATAGGGTTAATGTTCGATTGCTATGGTATTATGTCAGCAGATTGTTCCATTTCATTAGCGTTCAATCTTCCAATGTTTCCTTTGTAGTCAAACAGAGGAAGTGACGACCTGTCTATTTCTGTGAATAGTCCTCATGAGCAGGCGAGTGAGCGTGACGTCAACACTACTGTATGATGACAATGACCAACAGGATTGCATAATAATGATCTGATAACATCATAAATGAAGATGTGCATGTACAAAGTCAGATGATGCAGCTACAGAAGAAAATAATAAGATAAAGGGGAGAAAATAAAGACCAAATTGAAATAGAAGGAAGGAGAAATGAAATGGAATAAATAATGTAAAAACAGTAAAAAACAGAATTTAAAGAAAACCTTGAAATGAGAAGAAGCAATATACATATCAAGATAAAATTTAAAAGAGCTATTAGCAATCTCATCCTGCCTTCTCATAGCCCGACACCCAAACTTTGAAGGCGGCTTGACAGATGCACAGCATGCACCGGTCGCATTGATTGCATCTATTATCATTTATCTTCATTTTGTGAATATATTTGCATGTAATTGTATCTTCTTACCCAAATCTCAGAATTTAGACCAATCAGTGGTTGATAATGCAGCTTAACAGTCCCAGCGACGTCCCGAATTAGTAGAATAACCCCGCCTATTCCCCATCTCCTCGATATTCCAAATATTTCCGTTTTGTACTCATCTCGCGCTTCATAACACTGTGGAATACTCCCAGGAGCTGAGAATTTTCATCAATCGTTTCCCGTCTGTTTACTCAAGCGTTTGAACGGCGCAATTTTTCTTTTCATTCAAGAGATGAATTTGTATCGCTTTTCACTGAATTTAGAAAGCGAGGATTAGAAATTGTTACATTGTAAATTATCAAACTCCCTTCCTATCTCCACTATGTTGAACTATGCGTTCTACATTTTCCAATGTAGAACGGAATTTCTATGAATCAAAATACATGTAATCCAATGGGCTACCGTGCTACATTTTTTTACCCTACAATGCACCCAAATTGCAAGTAAGCTTAGATGATATCTTGGGTATAGATAATAAGGCTACACCTCATGCAAATGCCAGTTAAATATCGGTTCACTTGAAATTCAAATGAAGGAAATGCACATAGAAGTAGATAATAGTACTTTCTATGGTATTGTTAATTTCTATGGAAATGCATGACATCAATATTGGATAGGCTATCTACTAGGACTTTGGATGCCATGGAAAGCCAACCACGTTTGTGTTCTTAGCAGATTGTCTATATCGTCACTGGTCCATAGAGTTCATTGACATTTCTTGATCGTTTGATAATAGTGATATAACTACTCCATCTGTACTACCATAGAAAGATGTAGCACTCGGCTTCGCCTCGTGCTACATTTTCTGTGGTATTACAGATGTCGTAGTTATATCACTATAATGTTCTGCAGCATTCGAAAAGTTTTATGTGAAAAGAGAATGAACACCAAGAATGAACAGCAAGAATGAACAGCAAGAATGAACACCAAGAATGAACAGCAAGAATGAACACCAAGAATGAACACCAAGAATGAACAGCAAGAATGAACAGCAAGAATGAACAGCAATAATGAACAGCAATAATGAACAGCAAGAATGAACAGCAAGAATGAACAGCAAGAATGAACAGCAAGAATGAACAGCAAGAATGAACACCAAGAATGAACAGCAAGAATGAACAGCAAGAATGAACAGCAAGAATGAACAGCAAGAATGAACAGCAAGAATGAACACCAAGAATGAACAGCAAGAATGAACACCAAGAATGAACAGCAAGAATGAACACCAAGAATGAACAGCAAGAATGAACAGCAAGAATGAACAGCAAGAATGAACAGCAAGAATGAACACCAAGAATGAACACCAAGAATGAACACCAAGAATGAACAGCAAGAATGAACACCAAGAATGAACACCAAGAATGAACACCAAGAATGAACAGCAAGAATGAACACCAAGAATGAACACCAAGAATGAACAGCAAGAATGAACAGCAAGAATGAACAGCAAGAAGTTTGTCCGCATTCATGATGCACACACACAGCTGCTGAACAGCAAGAAGTTTGTCCGCATTCATGATGCACACACACAGCTGCTGAACAGCAAGAAGTTTGTCCGCATTCATGATGCACACACACAGCTGCTGAACAGCAAGAAGTTTGTCCGCATTCATGATGCACACACACAGCTGCTGAACAGCAAGAAGTTTGTCCGCATTCATGATGCACACACACAGCTGCTGAACAGCAAGAAGTTTGTCCGCATTCATGATGCACACAGCTGCTGAACAGCAAGAAGTTTGTCCGCATTCATGATGCACACACACAGCTGCTGAACAGCAAGAAGTTTGTCCGCATTCATGATGCACACACACAGCTGCTGAACAGCAAGAAGTTTGTCCGCATTCATGATGCACACACACAGCTGCTGAACAGCAAGAAGTTTGTCCGCATTCATGATGCACACAGCTGCTGAACAGCAAGAAGTTTGTCCGCATTCATGATGCACACAGCTGCTGAACAGCAAGAAGTTTGTCCGCATTCATGATGCACACACACAGCTGCTGAACAGCAAGAAGTTTGTCCGCATTCATGATGCACACACACAGCTGCTGAACAGCAAGAAGTTTGTCCGCATTCATGATGCACACACACAGCTGCTGAACAGCAAGAAGTTTGTCCGCATTCATGATGCACACACACAGCTGCTGAACAGCAAGAAGTTTGTCCGCATTCATGATGCACACACACAGCTGCTGAACAGCAAGAAGTTTGTCCGCATTCATGATGCACACACACAGCTGCTGAACAGCAAGAAGTTTGTCCGCATTCATGATGCACACACACAGCTGCTGAACAGCAAGAAGTTTGTCCGCATTCATGATGCACACACACAGCTGCTGAACAGCAAGAAGTTTGTCCGCATTCATGATGCACACAGCTGCTGAACAGCAAGAAGTTTGTCCGCATTCATGATGCACACACACAGCTGCTGAACAGCAAGAAGTTTGTCCGCATTCATGATGCACACACACAGCTGCTGAACAGCAAGAAGTTTGTCCGCATTCATGATGCACACACACAGCTGCTGAACAGCAAGAAGTTTGTCCGCATTCATGATGCACACACACAGCTGCTGAACAGCAAGAAGTTTGTCCGCATTCATGATGCACACACACAGCTGCTGAACAGCAAGAAGTTTGTCCGCATTCATGATGCACACACACAGCTGCTGAACAGCAAGAAGTTTGTCCGCATTCATGATGCACACACACAGCTGCTGAACAGCAAGAAGTTTGTCCGCATTCATGATGCACACACACAGCTGCTGAACAGCAAGAAGTTTGTCCGCATTCATGATGCACACACAGCTGCTGAACAGCAAGAAGTTTGTCCGCATTCATGATGCACACACACAGCTGCTGAACAGCAAGAAGTTTGTCCGCATTCATGATGCACACACACAGCTGCTGAACAGCAAGAAGTTTGTCCGCATTCATGATGCATACACAGCTGCTGAACAGCAAGAAGTTTGTCCGCATTCATGATGCACACAGCTGCTGAACAGCAAGAAGTTTGTCCGCATTCATGATGCACACACACAGCTGCTGAACAGCAAGAAGTTTGTCCGCATTCATGATGCACACACACAGCTGCTGAACAGCAAGAAGTTTGTCCGCATTCATGATGCACACACACAGCTGCTGAACAGCAAGAAGTTTGTCCGCATTCATGATGCACACACACAGCTGCTGAACAGCAAGAAGTTTGTCCGCATTCATGATGCACACACACAGCTGCTGAACAGCAAGAAGTTTGTCCGCATTCATGATGCACACACACAGCTGCTGAACAGCAAGAAGTTTGTCCGCATTCATGATGCACACACACAGCTGCTGAACAGCAAGAAGTTTGTCCGCATTCATGATGCACACACACAGCTGCTGAACAGCAAGAAGTTTGTCCGCATTCATGATGCACACACACAGCTGCTGAACAGCAAGAAGTTTGTCCGCATTCATGATGCACACACACAGCTGCTGAACAGCAAGAAGTTTGTCCGCATTCATGATGCACACACACAGCTGCTGAACAGCAAGAAGTTTGTCCGCATTCATGATGCACACACACAGCTGCTGAACAGCAAGAAGTTTGTCCGCATTCATGATGCACACACACAGCTGCTGAACAGCAAGAAGTTTGTCCGCATTCATGATGCACACACACAGCTGCTGAACAGCAAGAAGTTTGTCCGCATTCATGATGCACACACACAGCTGCTGAACAGCAAGAAGTTTGTCCGCATTCATGATGCACACACACAGCTGCTGAACAGCAAGAAGTTTGTCCGCATTCATGATGCACACACACAGCTGCTGAACAGCAAGAAGTTTGTCCGCATTCATGATGCACACACACAGCTGCTGAACAGCAAGAAGTTTGTCCGCATTCATGATGCACACACACAGCTGCTGAACAGCAAGAAGTTTGTCCGCATTCATGATGCACACACACAGCTGCTGAACAGCAAGAAGTTTGTCCGCATTCATGATGCACACACACAGCTGCTGAACAGCAAGAAGTTTGTCCGCATTCATGATGCACACACACAGCTGCTGAACAGCAAGAAGTTTGTCCGCATTCATGATGCACACACACAGCTGCTGAACAGCAAGAAGTTTGTCCGCATTCATGATGCACACACACAGCTGCTGAACAGCAAGAAGTTTGTCCGCATTCATGATGCACACACACAGCTGCTGAACAGCAAGAAGTTTGTCCGCATTCATGATGCACACACACAGCTGCTGAACAGCAAGAAGTTTGTCCGCATTCATGATGCACACACACAGCTGCTGAACAGCAAGAAGTTTGTCCGCATTCATGATGCACACACACAGCTGCTGAACAGCAAGAAGTTTGTCCGCATTCATGATGCACACACACAGCTGCTGAACAGCAAGAAGTTTGTCCGCATTCATGATGCACACACACAGCTGCTGAACAGCAAGAAGTTTGTCCGCATTCATGATGCACACACACAGCTGCTGAACAGCAAGAAGTTTGTCCGCATTCATGATGCACACACACAGCTGCTGAACAGCAAGAAGTTTGTCCGCATTCATGATGCACACACACAGCTGCTGAACAGCAAGAAGTTTGTCCGCATTCATGATGCACACACACAGCTGCTGAACAGCAAGAAGTTTGTCCGCATTCATGATGCACACACACAGCTGCTGAACAGCAAGAAGTTTGTCCGCATTCATGATGCACACACACAGCTGCTGAACAGCAAGAAGTTTGTCCGCATTCATGATGCACACACACAGCTGCTGAACAGCAAGAAGTTTGTCCGCATTCATGATGCACACACACAGCTGCTGAACAGCAAGAAGTTTGTCCGCATTCATGATGCACACACACAGCTGCTGAACAGCAAGAAGTTTGTCCGCATTCATGATGCACACACACAGCTGCTGAACAGCAAGAAGTTTGTCCGCATTCATGATGCACACACACAGCTGCTGAACAGCAAGAAGTTTGTCCGCATTCATGATGCACACACACAGCTGCTGAACAGCAAGAAGTTTGTCCGCATTCATGATGCACACACACAGCTGCTGAACAGCAAGAAGTTTGTCCGCATTCATGATGCACACACACAGCTGCTGAACAGCAAGAAGTTTGTCCGCATTCATGATGCACACACACAGCTGCTGAACAGCAAGAAGTTTGTCCGCATTCATGATGCACACACACAGCTGCTGAACAGCAAGAAGTTTGTCCGCATTCATGATGCACACACACAGCTGCTGAACAGCAAGAAGTTTGTCCGCATTCATGATGCACACACACAGCTGCTGAACAGCAAGAAGTTTGTCCGCATTCATGATGCACACACAGCTGCTGAACAGCAAGAAGTTTGTCCGCATTCATGATGCACACACACAGCTGCTGAACAGCAAGAAGTTTGTCCGCATTCATGATGCACACACACAGCTGCTGAACAGCAAGAAGTTTGTCCGCATTCATGATGCACACACACAGCTGCTGAACAGCAAGAAGTTTGTCCGCATTCATGATGCACACACACAGCTGCTGAACAGCAAGAAGTTTGTCCGCATTCATGATGCACACACACAGCTGCTGAACAGCAAGAAGTTTGTCCGCATTCATGATGCACACACACAGCTGCTGAACAGCAAGAAGTTTGTCCGCATTCATGATGCACACACACAGCTGCTGAACAGCAAGAAGTTTGTCCGCATTCATGATGCACACACACAGCTGCTGAACAGCAAGAAGTTTGTCCGCATTCATGATGCACACACACAGCTGCTGAACAGCAAGAAGTTTGTCCGCATTCATGATGCACACACACAGCTGCTGAACAGCAAGAAGTTTGTCCGCATTCATGATGCACACACACAGCTGCTGAACAGCAAGAAGTTTGTCCGCATTCATGATGCACACACACAGCTGCTGAACAGCAAGAAGTTTGTCCGCATTCATGATGCACACACAGCTGCTGAACAGCAAGAAGTTTGTCCGCATTCATGATGCACACACACAGCTGCTGAACAGCAAGAAGTTTGTCCGCATTCATGATGCACACACACAGCTGCTGAACAGCAAGAAGTTTGTCCGCATTCATGATGCACACACACAGCTGCTGAACAGCAAGAAGTTTGTCCGCATTCATGATGCACACACACAGCTGCTGAACAGCAAGAAGTTTGTCCGCATTCATGATGCACACACAGCTGCTGAACAGCAAGAAGTTTGTCCGCATTCATGATGCACACACACAGCTGCTGAACAGCAAGAAGTTTGTCCGCATTCATGATGCACACACACAGCTGCTGAACAGCAAGAAGTTTGTCCGCATTCATGATGCACACACACAGCTGCTGAACAGCAAGAAGTTTGTCCGCATTCATGATGCACACACACAGCTGCTGAACAGCAAGAAGTTTGTCCGCATTCATGATGCACACACACAGCTGCTGAACAGCAAGAAGTTTGTCCGCATTCATGATGCACACACACAGCTGCTGAACAGCAAGAAGTTTGTCCGCATTCATGATGCACACACACAGCTGCTGAACAGCAAGAAGTTTGTCCGCATTCATGATGCACACACACAGCTGCTGAACAGCAAGAAGTTTGTCCGCATTCATGATGCACACACAGCTGCTGAACAGCAAGAAGTTTGTCCGCATTCATGATGCACACACACAGCTGCTGAACAGCAAGAAGTTTGTCCGCATTCATGATGCACACACACAGCTGCTGAACAGCAAGAAGTTTGTCCGCATTCATGATGCACACACACAGCTGCTGAACAGCAAGAAGTTTGTCCGCATTCATGATGCACACACACAGCTGCTGAACAGCAAGAAGTTTGTCCGCATTCATGATGCACACACACAGCTGCTGAACAGCAAGAAGTTTGTCCGCATTCATGATGCACACACACAGCTGCTGAACAGCAAGAAGTTTGTCCGCATTCATGATGCACACACACAGCTGCTGAACAGCAAGAAGTTTGTCCGCATTCATGATGCACACACACAGCTGCTGAACAGCAAGAAGTTTGTCCGCATTCATGATGCACACACACAGCTGCTGAACAGCAAGAAGTTTGTCCGCATTCATGATGCACACACACAGCTGCTGAACAGCAAGAAGTTTGTCCGCATTCATGATGCACACACACAGCTGCTGAACAGCAAGAAGTTTGTCCGCATTCATGATGCACACACACAGCTGCTGAACAGCAAGAAGTTTGTCCGCATTCATGATGCACACACACAGCTGCTGAACAGCAAGAAGTTTGTCCGCATTCATGATGCACACAGCTGCTGAACAGCAAGAAGTTTGTCCGCATTCATGATGCACACACACAGCTGCTGAACAGCAAGAAGTTTGTCCGCATTCATGATGCACACAGCTGCTGAACAGCAAGAAGTTTGTCCGCATTCATGATGCACACACACAGCTGCTGAACAGCAAGAAGTTTGTCCGCATTCATGATGCACACACACAGCTGCTGAACAGCAAGAAGTTTGTCCGCATTCATGATGCACACACACAGCTGCTGAACAGCAAGAAGTTTGTCCGCATTCATGATGCACACACACAGCTGCTGAACAGCAAGAAGTTTGTCCGCATTCATGATGCACACACACAGCTGCTGAACAGCAAGAAGTTTGTCCGCATTCATGATGCACACACACAGCTGCTGAACAGCAAGAAGTTTGTCCGCATTCATGATGCACACACACAGCTGCTGAACAGCAAGAAGTTTGTCCGCATTCATGATGCACACACACAGCTGCTGAACAGCAAGAAGTTTGTCCGCATTCATGATGCACACACACAGCTGCTGAACAGCAAGAAGTTTGTCCGCATTCATGATGCACACACACAGCTGCTGAACAGCAAGAAGTTTGTCCGCATTCATGATGCACACACACAGCTGCTGAACAGCAAGAAGTTTGTCCGCATTCATGATGCACACACACAGCTGCTGAACAGCAAGAAGTTTGTCCGCATTCATGATGCACACACACAGCTGCTGAACAGCAAGAAGTTTGTCCGCATTCATGATGCACACACACAGCTGCTGAACAGCAAGAAGTTTGTCCGCATTCATGATGCACACACACAGCTGCTGAACAGCAAGAAGTTTGTCCGCATTCATGATGCACACACACAGCTGCTGAACAGCAAGAAGTTTGTCCGCATTCATGATGCACACACACAGCTGCTGAACAGCAAGAAGTTTGTCCGCATTCATGATGCACACACACAGCTGCTGAACAGCAAGAAGTTTGTCCGCATTCATGATGCACACACACAGCTGCTGAACAGCAAGAAGTTTGTCCGCATTCATGATGCACACACACAGCTGCTGAACAGCAAGAAGTTTGTCCGCATTCATGATGCACACACACAGCTGCTGAACAGCAAGAAGTTTGTCCGCATTCATGATGCACACACACAGCTGCTGAACAGCAAGAAGTTTGTCCGCATTCATGATGCACACACACAGCTGCTGAACAGCAAGAAGTTTGTCCGCATTCATGATGCACACAGCTGCTGAACAGCAAGAAGTTTGTCCGCATTCATGATGCACACAGCTGCTGAACAGCAAGAAGTTTGTCCGCATTCATGATGCACACACACAGCTGCTGAACAGCAAGAAGTTTGTCCGCATTCATGATGCACACACACAGCTGCTGAACAGCAAGAAGTTTGTCCGCATTCATGATGCACACACACAGCTGCTGAACAGCAAGAAGTTTGTCCGCATTCATGATGCATACACAGCTGCTGAACAGCAAGAAGTTTGTCCGCATTCATGATGCACACACACAGCTGCTGAACAGCAAGAAGTTTGTCCGCATTCATGATGCACACACACAGCTGCTGAACAGCAAGAAGTTTGTCCGCATTCATGATGCACACACACAGCTGCTGAACAGCAAGAAGTTTGTCCGCATTCATGATGCACACACACAGCTGCTGAACAGCAAGAAGTTTGTCCGCATTCATGATGCACACACACAGCTGCTGAACAGCAAGAAGTTTGTCCGCATTCATGATGCACACACACAGCTGCTGAACAGCAAGAAGTTTGTCCGCATTCATGATGCACACACACAGCTGCTGAACAGCAAGAAGTTTGTCCGCATTCATGATGCACACACACAGCTGCTGAACAGCAAGAAGTTTGTCCGCATTCATGATGCACACACACAGCTGCTGAACAGCAAGAAGTTTGTCCGCATTCATGATGCACACACACAGCTGCTGAACAGCAAGAAGTTTGTCCGCATTCATGATGCACACACACAGCTGCTGAACAGCAAGAAGTTTGTCCGCATTCATGATGCACACACACAGCTGCTGAACAGCAAGAAGTTTGTCCGCATTCATGATGCACACACACAGCTGCTGAACAGCAAGAAGTTTGTCCGCATTCATGATGCACACACACAGCTGCTGAACAGCAAGAAGTTTGTCCGCATTCATGATGCACACACACAGCTGCTGAACAGCAAGAAGTTTGTCCGCATTCATGATGCACACACAGCTGCTGAACAGCAAGAAGTTTGTCCGCATTCATGATGCACACACACAGCTGCTGAACAGCAAGAAGTTTGTCCGCATTCATGATGCACACACACAGCTGCTGAACAGCAAGAAGTTTGTCCGCATTCATGATGCACACACACAGCTGCTGAACAGCAAGAAGTTTGTCCGCATTCATGATGCACACACACAGCTGCTGAACAGCAAGAAGTTTGTCCGCATTCATGATGCACACACACAGCTGCTGAACAGCAAGAAGTTTGTCCGCATTCATGATGCACACACACAGCTGCTGAACAGCAAGAAGTTTGTCCGCATTCATGATGCACACACACAGCTGCTGAACAGCAAGAAGTTTGTCCGCATTCATGATGCACACACACAGCTGCTGAACAGCAAGAAGTTTGTCCGCATTCATGATGCACACACACAGCTGCTGAACAGCAAGAAGTTTGTCCGCATTCATGATGCACACACACAGCTGCTGAACAGCAAGAAGTTTGTCCGCATTCATGATGCACACACACAGCTGCTGAACAGCAAGAAGTTTGTCCGCATTCATGATGCACACACACAGCTGCTGAACAGCAAGAAGTTTGTCCGCATTCATGATGCACACACACAGCTGCTGAACAGCAAGAAGTTTGTCCGCATTCATGATGCACACACACAGCTGCTGAACAGCAAGAAGTTTGTCCGCATTCATGATGCACACACACAGCTGCTGAACAGCAAGAAGTTTGTCCGCATTCATGATGCACACACACAGCTGCTGAACAGCAAGAAGTTTGTCCGCATTCATGATGCACACACACAGCTGCTGAACAGCAAGAAGTTTGTCCGCATTCATGATGCACACACACAGCTGCTGAACAGCAAGAAGTTTGTCCGCATTCATGATGCACACACACAGCTGCTGAACAGCAAGAAGTTTGTCCGCATTCATGATGCACACACACAGCTGCTGAACAGCAAGAAGTTTGTCCGCATTCATGATGCACACACACAGCTGCTGAACAGCAAGAAGTTTGTCCGCATTCATGATGCACACACACAGCTGCTGAACAGCAAGAAGTTTGTCCGCATTCATGATGCACACACACAGCTGCTGAACAGCAAGAAGTTTGTCCGCATTCATGATGCACACACACAGCTGCTGAACAGCAAGAAGTTTGTCCGCATTCATGATGCACACACACAGCTGCTGAACAGCAAGAAGTTTGTCCGCATTCATGATGCACACACACAGCTGCTGAACAGCAAGAAGTTTGTCCGCATTCATGATGCACACACACAGCTGCTGAACAGCAAGAAGTTTGTCCGCATTCATGATGCACACACACAGCTGCTGAACAGCAAGAAGTTTGTCCGCATTCATGATGCACACACACAGCTGCTGAACAGCAAGAAGTTTGTCCGCATTCATGATGCACACACACAGCTGCTGAACAGCAAGAAGTTTGTCCGCATTCATGATGCACACACACAGCTGCTGAACAGCAAGAAGTTTGTCCGCATTCATGATGCACACACACAGCTGCTGAACAGCAAGAAGTTTGTCCGCATTCATGATGCACACACACAGCTGCTGAACAGCAAGAAGTTTGTCCGCATTCATGATGCACACACACAGCTGCTGAACAGCAAGAAGTTTGTCCGCATTCATGATGCACACACACAGCTGCTGAACAGCAAGAAGTTTGTCCGCATTCATGATGCACACACACAGCTGCTGAACAGCAAGAAGTTTGTCCGCATTCATGATGCACACACACAGCTGCTGAACAGCAAGAAGTTTGTCCGCATTCATGATGCACACACACAGCTGCTGAACAGCAAGAAGTTTGTCCGCATTCATGATGCACACACACAGCTGCTGAACAGCAAGAAGTTTGTCCGCATTCATGATGCACACACACAGCTGCTGAACAGCAAGAAGTTTGTCCGCATTCATGATGCACACACACAGCTGCTGAACAGCAAGAAGTTTGTCCGCATTCATGATGCACACACACAGCTGCTGAACAGCAAGAAGTTTGTCCGCATTCATGATGCACACACAGCTGCTGAACAGCAAGAAGTTTGTCCGCATTCATGATGCACACACACAGCTGCTGAACAGCAAGAAGTTTGTCCGCATTCATGATGCACACACACAGCTGCTGAACAGCAAGAAGTTTGTCCGCATTCATGATGCACACACACAGCTGCTGAACAGCAAGAAGTTTGTCCGCATTCATGATGCACACACACAGCTGCTGAACAGCAAGAAGTTTGTCCGCATTCATGATGCACACACACAGCTGCTGAACAGCAAGAAGTTTGTCCGCATTCATGATGCACACACACAGCTGCTGAACAGCAAGAAGTTTGTCCGCATTCATGATGCACACACACAGCTGCTGAACAGCAAGAAGTTTGTCCGCATTCATGATGCACACACACAGCTGCTGAACAGCAAGAAGTTTGTCCGCATTCATGATGCACACACAGCTGCTGAACAGCAAGAAGTTTGTCCGCATTCATGATGCACACACACAGCTGCTGAACAGCAAGAAGTTTGTCCGCATTCATGATGCACACACACAGCTGCTGAACAGCAAGAAGTTTGTCCGCATTCATGATGCACACAGCTGCTGAACAGCAAGAAGTTTGTCCGCATTCATGATGCACACACACAGCTGCTGAACAGCAAGAAGTTTGTCCGCATTCATGATGCACACACACAGCTGCTGAACAGCAAGAAGTTTGTCCGCATTCATGATGCACACACACAGCTGCTGAACAGCAAGAAGTTTGTCCGCATTCATGATGCACACACACAGCTGCTGAACAGCAAGAAGTTTGTCCGCATTCATGATGCACACACACAGCTGCTGAACAGCAAGAAGTTTGTCCGCATTCATGATGCACACACACAGCTGCTGAACAGCAAGAAGTTTGTCCGCATTCATGATGCACACACACAGCTGCTGAACAGCAAGAAGTTTGTCCGCATTCATGATGCACACACACAGCTGCTGAACAGCAAGAAGTTTGTCCGCATTCATGATGCACACACACAGCTGCTGAACAGCAAGAAGTTTGTCCGCATTCATGATGCACACACACAGCTGCTGAACAGCAAGAAGTTTGTCCGCATTCATGATGCACACACACAGCTGCTGAACAGCAAGAAGTTTGTCCGCATTCATGATGCACACACACAGCTGCTGAACAGCAAGAAGTTTGTCCGCATTCATGATGCACACACACAGCTGCTGAACAGCAAGAAGTTTGTCCGCATTCATGATGCACACACACAGCTGCTGAACAGCAAGAAGTTTGTCCGCATTCATGATGCACACACACAGCTGCTGAACAGCAAGAAGTTTGTCCGCATTCATGATGCACACACACAGCTGCTGAACAGCAAGAAGTTTGTCCGCATTCATGATGCACACACACAGCTGCTGAACAGCAAGAAGTTTGTCCGCATTCATGATGCACACACACAGCTGCTGAACAGCAAGAAGTTTGTCCGCATTCATGATGCACACACACAGCTGCTGAACAGCAAGAAGTTTGTCCGCATTCATGATGCACACACACAGCTGCTGAACAGCAAGAAGTTTGTCCGCATTCATGATGCACACACACAGCTGCTGAACAGCAAGAAGTTTGTCCGCATTCATGATGCACACACACAGCTGCTGAACAGCAAGAAGTTTGTCCGCATTCATGATGCACACACACAGCTGCTGAACAGCAAGAAGTTTGTCCGCATTCATGATGCACACACACAGCTGCTGAACAGCAAGAAGTTTGTCCGCATTCATGATGCACACACACAGCTGCTGAACAGCAAGAAGTTTGTCCGCATTCATGATGCACACACACAGCTGCTGAACAGCAAGAAGTTTGTCCGCATTCATGATGCACACACACAGCTGCTGAACAGCAAGAAGTTTGTCCGCATTCATGATGCACACACACAGCTGCTGAACAGCAAGAAGTTTGTCCGCATTCATGATGCACACACACAGCTGCTGAACAGCAAGAAGTTTGTCCGCATTCATGATGCACACACACAGCTGCTGAACAGCAAGAAGTTTGTCCGCATTCATGATGCACACACACAGCTGCTGAACAGCAAGAAGTTTGTCCGCATTCATGATGCACACACACAGCTGCTGAACAGCAAGAAGTTTGTCCGCATTCATGATGCACACACACAGCTGCTGAACAGCAAGAAGTTTGTCCGCATTCATGATGCACACACACAGCTGCTGAACAGCAAGAAGTTTGTCCGCATTCATGATGCACACACACAGCTGCTGAACAGCAAGAAGTTTGTCCGCATTCATGATGCACACACACAGCTGCTGAACAGCAAGAAGTTTGTCCGCATTCATGATGCACACACACAGCTGCTGAACAGCAAGAAGTTTGTCCGCATTCATGATGCACACACACAGCTGCTGAACAGCAAGAAGTTTGTCCGCATTCATGATGCACACACAGCTGCTGAACAGCAAGAAGTTTGTCCGCATTCATGATGCACACACAGCTGCTGAACAGCAAGAAGTTTGTCCGCATTCATGATGCACACACACAGCTGCTGAACAGCAAGAAGTTTGTCCGCATTCATGATGCACACACACAGCTGCTGAACAGCAAGAAGTTTGTCCGCATTCATGATGCACACACACAGCTGCTGAACAGCAAGAAGTTTGTCCGCATTCATGATGCACACACACAGCTGCTGAACAGCAAGAAGTTTGTCCGCATTCATGATGCACACACACAGCTGCTGAACAGCAAGAAGTTTGTCCGCATTCATGATGCACACACACAGCTGCTGAACAGCAAGAAGTTTGTCCGCATTCATGATGCACACACACAGCTGCTGAACAGCAAGAAGTTTGTCCGCATTCATGATGCACACACACAGCTGCTGAACAGCAAGAAGTTTGTCCGCATTCATGATGCACACACACAGCTGCTGAACAGCAAGAAGTTTGTCCGCATTCATGATGCACACACACAGCTGCTGAACAGCAAGAAGTTTGTCCGCATTCATGATGCACACACACAGCTGCTGAACAGCAAGAAGTTTGTCCGCATTCATGATGCACACACACAGCTGCTGAACAGCAAGAAGTTTGTCCGCATTCATGATGCACACACAGCTGCTGAACAGCAAGAAGTTTGTCCGCATTCATGATGCACACACACAGCTGCTGAACAGCAAGAAGTTTGTCCGCATTCATGATGCACACACACAGCTGCTGAACAGCAAGAAGTTTGTCCGCATTCATGATGCACACACACAGCTGCTGAACAGCAAGAAGTTTGTCCGCATTCATGATGCACACACACAGCTGCTGAACAGCAAGAAGTTTGTCCGCATTCATGATGCACACACACAGCTGCTGAACAGCAAGAAGTTTGTCCGCATTCATGATGCACACACACAGCTGCTGAACAGCAAGAAGTTTGTCCGCATTCATGATGCACACACACAGCTGCTGAACAGCAAGAAGTTTGTCCGCATTCATGATGCACACACACAGCTGCTGAACAGCAAGAAGTTTGTCCGCATTCATGATGCACACACACAGCTGCTGAACAGCAAGAAGTTTGTCCGCATTCATGATGCACACACACAGCTGCTGAACAGCAAGAAGTTTGTCCGCATTCATGATGCACACACACAGCTGCTGAACAGCAAGAAGTTTGTCCGCATTCATGATGCACACACACAGCTGCTGAACAGCAAGAAGTTTGTCCGCATTCATGATGCACACACACAGCTGCTGAACAGCAAGAAGTTTGTCCGCATTCATGATGCACACACACAGCTGCTGAACAGCAAGAAGTTTGTCCGCATTCATGATGCACACACAGCTGCTGAACAGCAAGAAGTTTGTCCGCATTCATGATGCACACACACAGCTGCTGAACAGCAAGAAGTTTGTCCGCATTCATGATGCACACACACAGCTGCTGAACAGCAAGAAGTTTGTCCGCATTCATGATGCACACACACAGCTGCTGAACAGCAAGAAGTTTGTCCGCATTCATGATGCACACACACAGCTGCTGAACAGCAAGAAGTTTGTCCGCATTCATGATGCACACACACAGCTGCTGAACAGCAAGAAGTTTGTCCGCATTCATGATGCACACACACAGCTGCTGAACAGCAAGAAGTTTGTCCGCATTCATGATGCACACACACAGCTGCTGAACAGCAAGAAGTTTGTCCGCATTCATGATGCACACACACAGCTGCTGAACAGCAAGAAGTTTGTCCGCATTCATGATGCACACACACAGCTGCTGAACAGCAAGAAGTTTGTCCGCATTCATGATGCACACACACAGCTGCTGAACAGCAAGAAGTTTGTCCGCATTCATGATGCACACACACAGCTGCTGAACAGCAAGAAGTTTGTCCGCATTCATGATGCACACACACAGCTGCTGAACAGCAAGAAGTTTGTCCGCATTCATGATGCACACACACAGCTGCTGAACAGCAAGAAGTTTGTCCGCATTCATGATGCACACACACAGCTGCTGAACAGCAAGAAGTTTGTCCGCATTCATGATGCACACACACAGCTGCTGAACAGCAAGAAGTTTGTCCGCATTCATGATGCACACACACAGCTGCTGAACAGCAAGAAGTTTGTCCGCATTCATGATGCACACACACAGCTGCTGAACAGCAAGAAGTTTGTCCGCATTCATGATGCACACACACAGCTGCTGAACAGCAAGAAGTTTGTCCGCATTCATGATGCACACACACAGCTGCTGAACAGCAAGAAGTTTGTCCGCATTCATGATGCACACACACAGCTGCTGAACAGCAAGAAGTTTGTCCGCATTCATGATGCACACACACAGCTGCTGAACAGCAAGAAGTTTGTCCGCATTCATGATGCACACACACAGCTGCTGAACAGCAAGAAGTTTGTCCGCATTCATGATGCACACACACAGCTGCTGAACAGCAAGAAGTTTGTCCGCATTCATGATGCACACACACAGCTGCTGAACAGCAAGAAGTTTGTCCGCATTCATGATGCACACACACAGCTGCTGAACAGCAAGAAGTTTGTCCGCATTCATGATGCACACACACAGCTGCTGAACAGCAAGAAGTTTGTCCGCATTCATGATGCACACACACAGCTGCTGAACAGCAAGAAGTTTGTCCGCATTCATGATGCACACACAGCTGCTGAACAGCAAGAAGTTTGTCCGCATTCATGATGCACACACACAGCTGCTGAACAGCAAGAAGTTTGTCCGCATTCATGATGCACACACACAGCTGCTGAACAGCAAGAAGTTTGTCCGCATTCATGATGCACACACACAGCTGCTGAACAGCAAGAAGTTTGTCCGCATTCATGATGCACACACACAGCTGCTGAACAGCAAGAAGTTTGTCCGCATTCATGATGCACACACACAGCTGCTGAACAGCAAGAAGTTTGTCCGCATTCATGATGCACACACACAGCTGCTGAACAGCAAGAAGTTTGTCCGCATTCATGATGCACACACACAGCTGCTGAACAGCAAGAAGTTTGTCCGCATTCATGATGCACACACACAGCTGCTGAACAGCAAGAAGTTTGTCCGCATTCATGATGCACACAGCTGCTGAACAGCAAGAAGTTTGTCCGCATTCATGATGCACACACACAGCTGCTGAACAGCAAGAAGTTTGTCCGCATTCATGATGCACACACACAGCTGCTGAACAGCAAGAAGTTTGTCCGCATTCATGATGCACACACACAGCTGCTGAACAGCAAGAAGTTTGTCCGCATTCATGATGCACACACACAGCTGCTGAACAGCAAGAAGTTTGTCCGCATTCATGATGCACACACACAGCTGCTGAACAGCAAGAAGTTTGTCCGCATTCATGATGCACACACACAGCTGCTGAACAGCAAGAAGTTTGTCCGCATTCATGATGCACACACACAGCTGCTGAACAGCAAGAAGTTTGTCCGCATTCATGATGCACACACACAGCTGCTGAACAGCAAGAAGTTTGTCCGCATTCATGATGCACACACACAGCTGCTGAACAGCAAGAAGTTTGTCCGCATTCATGATGCACACACACAGCTGCTGAACAGCAAGAAGTTTGTCCGCATTCATGATGCACACACACAGCTGCTGAACAGCAAGAAGTTTGTCCGCATTCATGATGCACACACACAGCTGCTGAACAGCAAGAAGTTTGTCCGCATTCATGATGCACACACACAGCTGCTGAACAGCAAGAAGTTTGTCCGCATTCATGATGCACACACACAGCTGCTGAACAGCAAGAAGTTTGTCCGCATTCATGATGCACACACACAGCTGCTGAACAGCAAGAAGTTTGTCCGCATTCATGATGCACACACACAGCTGCTGAACAGCAAGAAGTTTGTCCGCATTCATGATGCACACGGAGCTGCTGAACAGCAAGAAGTTTGTCCGCATTCATGATGCACACACACAGCTGCTGAACAGCAAGAAGTTTGTCCGCATTCATGATGCACACACACAGCTGCTGAACAGCAAGAAGTTTGTCCGCATTCATGATGCACACACACAGCTGCTGAACAGCAAGAAGTTTGTCCGCATTCATGATGCACACACACAGCTGCTGAACAGCAAGAAGTTTGTCCGCATTCATGATGCACACACACAGCTGCTGAACAGCAAGAAGTTTGTCCGCATTCATGATGCACACACACAGCTGCTGAACAGCAAGAAGTTTGTCCGCATTCATGATGCACACACAGCTGCTGAACAGCAAGAAGTTTGTCCGCATTCATGATGCACACACACAGCTGCTGAACAGCAAGAAGTTTGTCCGCATTCATGATGCACACACACAGCTGCTGAACAGCAAGAAGTTTGTCCGCATTCATGATGCACACACACAGCTGCTGAACAGCAAGAAGTTTGTCCGCATTCATGATGCACACACACAGCTGCTGAACAGCAAGAAGTTTGTCCGCATTCATGATGCACACACACAGCTGCTGAACAGCAAGAAGTTTGTCCGCATTCATGATGCACACACACAGCTGCTGAACAGCAAGAAGTTTGTCCGCATTCATGATGCACACACACAGCTGCTGAACAGCAAGAAGTTTGTCCGCATTCATGATGCACACACACAGCTGCTGAACAGCAAGAAGTTTGTCCGCATTCATGATGCACACACACAGCTGCTGAACAGCAAGAAGTTTGTCCGCATTCATGATGCACACACACAGCTGCTGAACAGCAAGAAGTTTGTCCGCATTCATGATGCACACACACAGCTGCTGAACAGCAAGAAGTTTGTCCGCATTCATGATGCACACACACAGCTGCTGAACAGCAAGAAGTTTGTCCGCATTCATGATGCACACACACAGCTGCTGAACAGCAAGAAGTTTGTCCGCATTCATGATGCACACACACAGCTGCTGAACAGCAAGAAGTTTGTCCGCATTCATGATGCACACACACAGCTGCTGAACAGCAAGAAGTTTGTCCGCATTCATGATGCACACACACAGCTGCTGAACAGCAAGAAGTTTGTCCGCATTCATGATGCACACACACAGCTGCTGAACAGCAAGAAGTTTGTCCGCATTCATGATGCACACACACAGCTGCTGAACAGCAAGAAGTTTGTCCGCATTCATGATGCACACACACAGCTGCTGAACAGCAAGAAGTTTGTCCGCATTCATGATGCACACACACAGCTGCTGAACAGCAAGAAGTTTGTCCGCATTCATGATGCACACACACAGCTGCTGAACAGCAAGAAGTTTGTCCGCATTCATGATGCACACACACAGCTGCTGAACAGCAAGAAGTTTGTCCGCATTCATGATGCACACACACAGCTGCTGAACAGCAAGAAGTTTGTCCGCATTCATGATGCACACACACAGCTGCTGAACAGCAAGAAGTTTGTCCGCATTCATGATGCACACACACAGCTGCTGAACAGCAAGAAGTTTGTCCGCATTCATGATGCACACACACAGCTGCTGAACAGCAAGAAGTTTGTCCGCATTCATGATGCACACACACAGCTGCTGAACAGCAAGAAGTTTGTCCGCATTCATGATGCACACACACAGCTGCTGAACAGCAAGAAGTTTGTCCGCATTCATGATGCACACACACAGCTGCTGAACAGCAAGAAGTTTGTCCGCATTCATGATGCACACACACAGCTGCTGAACAGCAAGAAGTTTGTCCGCATTCATGATGCACACACACAGCTGCTGAACAGCAAGAAGTTTGTCCGCATTCATGATGCACACACACAGCTGCTGAACAGCAAGAAGTTTGTCCGCATTCATGATGCACACACACAGCTGCTGAACAGCAAGAAGTTTGTCCGCATTCATGATGCACACACAGCTGCTGAACAGCAAGAAGTTTGTCCGCATTCATGATGCACACACACAGCTGCTGAACAGCAAGAAGTTTGTCCGCATTCATGATGCACACACACAGCTGCTGAACAGCAAGAAGTTTGTCCGCATTCATGATGCACACACACAGCTGCTGAACAGCAAGAAGTTTGTCCGCATTCATGATGCACACACACAGCTGCTGAACAGCAAGAAGTTTGTCCGCATTCATGATGCACACACAGCTGCTGAACAGCAAGAAGTTTGTCCGCATTCATGATGCACACACACAGCTGCTGAACAGCAAGAAGTTTGTCCGCATTCATGATGCACACACACAGCTGCTGAACAGCAAGAAGTTTGTCCGCATTCATGATGCACACACACAGCTGCTGAACAGCAAGAAGTTTGTCCGCATTCATGATGCACACACACAGCTGCTGAACAGCAAGAAGTTTGTCCGCATTCATGATGCACACACACAGCTGCTGAACAGCAAGAAGTTTGTCCGCATTCATGATGCACACACACAGCTGCTGAACAGCAAGAAGTTTGTCCGCATTCATGATGCACACACACAGCTGCTGAACAGCAAGAAGTTTGTCCGCATTCATGATGCACACACACAGCTGCTGAACAGCAAGAAGTTTGTCCGCATTCATGATGCACACACACAGCTGCTGAACAGCAAGAAGTTTGTCCGCATTCATGATGCACACACACAGCTGCTGAACAGCAAGAAGTTTGTCCGCATTCATGATGCACACACACAGCTGCTGAACAGCAAGAAGTTTGTCCGCATTCATGATGCACACACACAGCTGCTGAACAGCAAGAAGTTTGTCCGCATTCATGATGCACACACACAGCTGCTGAACAGCAAGAAGTTTGTCCGCATTCATGATGCACACACACAGCTGCTGAACAGCAAGAAGTTTGTCCGCATTCATGATGCACACACACAGCTGCTGAACAGCAAGAAGTTTGTCCGCATTCATGATGCACACACACAGCTGCTGAACAGCAAGAAGTTTGTCCGCATTCATGATGCACACACACAGCTGCTGAACAGCAAGAAGTTTGTCCGCATTCATGATGCACACACACAGCTGCTGAACAGCAAGAAGTTTGTCCGCATTCATGATGCACACACACAGCTGCTGAACAGCAAGAAGTTTGTCCGCATTCATGATGCACACACACAGCTGCTGAACAGCAAGAAGTTTGTCCGCATTCATGATGCACACACACAGCTGCTGAACAGCAAGAAGTTTGTCCGCATTCATGATGCACACACACAGCTGCTGAACAGCAAGAAGTTTGTCCGCATTCATGATGCACACACACAGCTGCTGAACAGCAAGAAGTTTGTCCGCATTCATGATGCACACACACAGCTGCTGAACAGCAAGAAGTTTGTCCGCATTCATGATGCACACACACAGCTGCTGAACAGCAAGAAGTTTGTCCGCATTCATGATGCACACACACAGCTGCTGAACAGCAAGAAGTTTGTCCGCATTCATGATGCACACACACAGCTGCTGAACAGCAAGAAGTTTGTCCGCATTCATGATGCACACACACAGCTGCTGAACAGCAAGAAGTTTGTCCGCATTCATGATGCACACACACAGCTGCTGAACAGCAAGAAGTTTGTCCGCATTCATGATGCACACACACAGCTGCTGAACAGCAAGAAGTTTGTCCGCATTCATGATGCACACACACAGCTGCTGAACAGCAAGAAGTTTGTCCGCATTCATGATGCACACACACAGCTGCTGAACAGCAAGAAGTTTGTCCGCATTCATGATGCACACACACAGCTGCTGAACAGCAAGAAGTTTGTCCGCATTCATGATGCACACACACAGCTGCTGAACAGCAAGAAGTTTGTCCGCATTCATGATGCACACACACAGCTGCTGAACAGCAAGAAGTTTGTCCGCATTCATGATGCACACACACAGCTGCTGAACAGCAAGAAGTTTGTCCGCATTCATGATGCACACACACAGCTGCTGAACAGCAAGAAGTTTGTCCGCATTCATGATGCACACACACAGCTGCTGAACAGCAAGAAGTTTGTCCGCATTCATGATGCACACACACAGCTGCTGAACAGCAAGAAGTTTGTCCGCATTCATGATGCACACACACAGCTGCTGAACAGCAAGAAGTTTGTCCGCATTCATGATGCACACACACAGCTGCTGAACAGCAAGAAGTTTGTCCGCATTCATGATGCACACACACAGCTGCTGAACAGCAAGAAGTTTGTCCGCATTCATGATGCACACACACAGCTGCTGAACAGCAAGAAGTTTGTCCGCATTCATGATGCACACACACAGCTGCTGAACAGCAAGAAGTTTGTCCGCATTCATGATGCACACACACAGCTGCTGAACAGCAAGAAGTTTGTCCGCATTCATGATGCACACACACAGCTGCTGAACAGCAAGAAGTTTGTCCGCATTCATGATGCACACACACAGCTGCTGAACAGCAAGAAGTTTGTCCGCATTCATGATGCACACACACAGCTGCTGAACAGCAAGAAGTTTGTCCGCATTCATGATGCACACACACAGCTGCTGAACAGCAAGAAGTTTGTCCGCATTCATGATGCACACACACAGCTGCTGAACAGCAAGAAGTTTGTCCGAGTCTTGTTACACCGGCGTGCGGATCCCTCATTCTCGCAGTTTCGAGGAACTGTTGGTCATTTGATGATGAGAAGGAACATCTCCGAGTCTTGTTACACCGGCGTGCGGATCCCTCATTCTCGCACTTTTGAGGAACTGTTGGTCATTTGATGATGAGAAGGAACATCTCCGAGTCTTGTTACACCGGCGTGCGGATCCCGTATTCTCGCGGTTTTGAGGAACTGTTGGTCATTTGATGATGAGAAGGAACATCTCCGAGTCGTGTTACACCGGCGTGCGGATCCCTCATTCTCGCGGTTTTGAGGAACTGTTGGTCATTTGATGATGAGAAGGAACATCTCCGAGTCTTGTTACACCGGCGTGCGGATCCCTCATTCTCGCAGTTTTGAGGAACTGTTGGTCATTTGATGATGAGAAGGAACATCTCCGAGTCGTGTTACACCGGCGTGCGGATCCCTCATTCTCGCAGTTTTGAGGAACTGTTGGTCATTTGATGATGAGAAGGAACATCTCCGAGTCTTGTTACACCGGCGTGCGGATCCCTCATTCTCGCAGTTTTGAGGACCTGCTGGTCATTTGATGATGAGAAGGAACATCTCCGAGTCGTGTTACACCGGCGTGCGGATCCCTCATTCTCGCAGTTTCGAGGAACTGTTGGTCATTTGATGATGAGAAGGAACATCTCCGAGTCTTGTTACACCGGCGTGCGGATCCCTCATTCTCGCACTTTTGAGGAACTGTTGGTCATTTGATGATGAGAAGGAACATCTCCGAGTCTTGTTACACCGGCGTGCGGATCCCTCATTCTCGCAGTTTTGAGGAACTGTTGGTCATTTGATGATGAGAAGGAACATCTCCGAGTCTTGTTACACCGGCGTGCGGATCCCTCATTCTCGCGGTTTTGAGGAACTGTTGGTCATTTGATGATGAGAAGGAACATCTCCGAGTCTTGTTACACCGGCGTGCGGATCCCTCATTCTCGCGGTTTTGAGGAACTGTTGGTCATTTGATGATGAGAAGGAACATCTCCGAGTCTTGTTACACCGGCGTGCGGATCCCTCATTCTCGCAGTTTTGAGGACCTGCTGGTCATTTGACGATGAGAAGGAACATCTCCGAGTCTTGTTACACCGGCGTGCGGATCCCTCATTCTCGCAGTTTTGAGGAACTGTTGGTCATTTGATGATGAGAAGGAACATCACCGAGTCTTGTTACACCGGCGTGCGGATCCCTCATTCTCGCGGTTTTGAGGAACTGCTGGTCATTTGATGATGAGAAGGAACATCTCCGAGTCGTGTTACACCGGCGTGCGGATCCCTCATTCTCGCGGTTTTGAGGAACTGTTGGTCATTTGATGATGAGAAGGAACATCTCCGAGTCGTGTTACACCGGCGTGCGGATCCCTCATTCTCGCGGTTTTGAGGAACTGTTGGTCATTTGATGATGAGAAGGAACATCTCCGAGTCTTGTTACACCGGCGTGCGGATCCCTCATTCTCGCGGTTTTGAGGAACTGTTGGTCATTTGATGATGAGAAGGAACATCTCCGAGTCTTGTTACACCGGCGTGCGGATCCCTCATTCTCGCGGTTTTGAGGAACTGCTGGTCATTTGATGATGAGAAGGAACATCTCCGAGTCTTGTTACACCGGCGTGCGGATCCCTCATTCTCGCGGTTTTGAGGAACTGTTGGTCATTTGATGATGAGAAGGAACATCTCCGAGTCGTGTTACACCGGCGTGCGGATCCCTCATTCTCGCAGTTTCGAGGAACTGTTGGTCATTTGATGATGAGAAGGAACATCTCCGAGTCTTGTTACACCGGCGTGCGGATCCCTCATTCTCGCGGTTTTGAGGAACTGTTGGTCATTTGATGATGAGAAGGAACATCTCCGAGTCTTGTTACACCGGCGTGCGGATCCCTCATTCTCGCGGTTTTGAGGAACTGTTGGTCATTTGATGATGAGAAGGAACATCTCCGAGTCTTGTTACACCGGCGTGCGGATCCCTCATTCTCGCGGTTTTGAGGAACTGTTGGTCATTTGATGATGAGAAGGAACATCTCCGAGTCTTGTTACACCGGCGTGCGGATCCCTCATTCTCGCGGTTTTGAGGAACTGTTGGTCATTTGATGATGAGAAGGAACATCTCCGAGTCTTGTTACACCGGCGTGCGGATCCCTCATTCTCGCAGTTTTGAGGAACTGTTGGTCATTTGATGATGAGAAGGAACATCTCCGAGTCGTGTTACACCGGCGTGCGGATCCCTCATTCTCGCAGTTTTGAGGACCTGTTGGTCATTTGATGATGAGAAGGAACATCTCCGAGTCTTGTTACACCGGCGTGCGGATCCCTCATTCTCGCGGTTTTGAGGAACTGTTGGTCATTTGATGATGAGAAGGAACATCTCCGAGTCTTGTTACACCGGCGTGCGGATCCCTCATTCTCGCGGTTTTGAGGACCTGCTGGTCATTTGATGATGAGAAGGAACATCTCCGAGTCTTGTTACACCGGCGTGCGGATCCCTCATTCTCGCGGTTTTGAGGAACTGTTGGTCATTTGATGATGAGAAGGAACATCTCCGAGTCTTGTTACACCGGCGTGCGGATCCCTCATTCTCGCAGTTTTGAGGACCTGTTGGTCATTTGATGATGAGAAGGAACATCTCCGAGTCTTGTTACACCGGCGTGCGGATCCCTCATTCTCGCAGTTTTGAGGAACTGTTGGTCATTTGATGATGAGAAGGAACATCTCCGAGTCTTGTTACACCGGCGTGCGGATCCCTCATTCTCGCGGTTTTGAGGAACTGTTGGTCATTTGATGATGAGAAGGAACATCTCCGAGTCTTGTTACACCGGCGTGCGGATCCCTCATTCTCGCGGTTTTGAGGAACTGTTGGTCATTTGATGATGAGAAGGAACATCTCCGAGTCTTGTTACACCGGCGTGCGGATCCCTCATTCTCGCAGTTTTGAGGAACTGTTGGTCATTTGATGATGAGAAGGAACATCTCCGAGTCTTGTTACACCGGCGTGCGGATCCCTCATTCTCGCGGTTTTGAGGAACTGTTGGTCATTTGATGATGAGAAGGAACATCTCCGAGTCTTGTTACACCGGCGTGCGGATCCCTCATTCTCGCGGTTTTGAGGAACTGTTGGTCATTTGATGATGAGAAGGAACATCTCCGAGTCTTGTTACACCGGCGTGCGGATCCCTCATTCTCGCGGTTTTGAGGAACTGTTGGTCATTTGATGATGAGAAGGAACATCTCCGAGTCTTGTTACAACCGGCGTGCGGATCCCTCATTCTCGCGGTTTTGAGGAACTGTTGGTCATTTGATGATGAGAAGGAACATCTCCGAGTCTTGTTACACCGGCGTGCGGATCCCTCATTCTCGCGGTTTTGAGGAACTGTTGGTCATTTGATGATGAGAAGGAACATCTCCGAGTCTTGTTACACCGGCGTGCGGATCCCTCATTCTCGCGGTTTTGAGGAACTGTTGGTCATTTGATGATGAGAAGGAACATCTCCGAGTCTTGTTACACCGGCGTGCGGATCCCTCATTCTCGCGGTTTTGAGGAACTGTTGGTCATTTGATGATGAGAAGGAACATCTCCGAGTCTTGTTACACCGGCGTGCGGATCCCTCATTCTCGCGGTTTTGAGGAACTGTTGGTCATTTGATGATGAGAAGGAACATCTCCGAGTCTTGTTACACCGGCGTGCGGATCCCTCATTCTCGCGGTTTTGAGGAACTGTTGGTCATTTGATGATGAGAAGGAACATCTCCGAGTCTTGTTACACCGGCGTGCGGATCCCTCATTCTCGCGGTTTTGAGGACCTGCTGGTCATTTGATGATGAGAAGGAACATCTCCGAGTCTTGTTACACCGGCGTGCGGATCCCTCATTCTCGCGGTTTTGAGGAACTGTTGGTCATTTGATGATGAGAAGGAACATCTCCGATTCTTGTTACACCGGCGTGCGGATCCCTCATTCTCGCGGTTTTGAGGACCTGTCGGTCATTTGATGATGAGAAGGAACATCTCCGAATCTTGTTACATTGACCCGCAGTTTCCTCATTCTCGCGGTTTTGAGGAACTGTTGGTCATTTGATGATGAGAAGGAACATCTCCGAGTCTTGTTACACCGGCGTGCGGATCCCTCATTCTCGCGGTTTTGAGGAACTGTTGGTCATTTGATGATGAGAAGGAACATCTCCGAGTCTTGTTACACCGGCGTGCGGATCCCTCATTCTCGCGGTTTCGAGGACCTGTTGGTCATTTGATTATGAGAAGGAACATCTCCGAGTCTTGTTACACCGGCGTGCGGATCCCTCATTCTCGCGGTTTTGAGGACCTGTCGGTCATTTGATGATGAGAAGGAACATCTCCGAGTCTTGTTACACCGGCGTGCGGATCCCTCATTCTCGCGGTTTCGAGGACCTTTTGGTTATTTAATGATGAGAAGGAACACCTCCGCGTCTTGTTACACCGGCCTGCGGATCCCTCATTCTCGCGGTTTTGAGGAACTGTTGGTCATTTGATGATGAGAAGGAACATCTCCGAGTCTTGTTACACCGGCGTGCGGATCCCTCATTCTCGCGGTTTTGAGGAATTCTTGCTCGCGTTGTCATCCAGTGACTACAACAAGAATCAACAAGTCTTCAATTAGTTATATTAATTCTCTCGTGCGTTTTGTTTTGAGAAGCTGTCGATTCGCTTATCAATTAATATATTTCGGATTTTGAGGTCAGAGGAGAAATGCACTATTCCAGATAGATTAGAAATGATATTCATTCAGCTCACAGAAGACTTGGAGGGTGAAATCAGACGAGAGTCGACACCTTAGTGTTTCAGAGATGATTGATGCCGAAGAGAGTGCCTTGATCTGATATCCACCGCAAGCCGGAAAGTTAATTAAACCTTTCAATTCCCCACACGTCCCTGAAACAACTTATCTTTCATTTCCAGTCCCTTCATTTCTATTCTGATGATTCCGAAACACAGGCGAGGGAAAGAGAGAGCGAGTGAAGGAGTCACTTGCAAAATTACAACACCAGCACTACAGAAGTTCGTAATTCTTTCACTCACCTGCTTAATTACTCACTCACTCACCTGCTCACTCACACACTCACCAACTCACACACTCACTCACCTCCTCACTCACACACTCACTCACCTGCTCACTCACACACTCACCAACTCACACACTCACTCACCTCCTCACTCACACACTCACTCACCTGCTCACTCACACACTCACCAACTCACACACTCACTCACCTCCTCACTCACACACTCACTCACCTCCTCACTCACACACTCACTCACCTGCTCACTCACACACTCACCAACTCACACACTCACTCACCTCCTCACTCACACACTCACTCACCTGCTCACTCACACACTCACCAACTCACACACTCACTCACCTGCTCACTCACACACTCACTCACCTGCTCACATAGTCACTCACCAACTCACACACTCACTCACCTGCTCACTCACACACTCACTCACCTGCTCACATAGTCACTCACCAACTCACACACTCACTCACCTGCTCACTCACCTGCTCACATAGTCACTCACCAACTCACACACACACTCACCTGCTCACTCACACACACACTCATCTGCTCACTCACACACTCACCTGCTCACATAGTCACTCACATGCTCACTCACACACTCACTCACCTGCTCACTCACTCACACACTCACCTGCTCACATAGTCACTCACCTGCTCACTCACACACTCACTCACCTGCTCACTCACACACTCACTCACCTGCTCACATAGTCACTCACCTGCTCACTCACACACTCACTCACCTGCTCACTCACACACTCACGCACTCACACACTCACCAACTCACACATTCACTCACCTGCTCACTCACACACTCACTCACCTGCTCACTCACACACTCACTCACCTGCTCACATAGTCACTCACACACTCACACACTCACTCACCTGCTCACTCACACACACACTCACCTGCTCACTCACACACTCACCTGCTCACATAGTCACTCACCTGCTCACTCACCTGCTCACTCACACACTCACTCACCTGCTCACTCACACACACACTCACCTGCTCACATAGTCACTCACACACTCACACACTCACTCACCTGCTCACTCACCTGCTCACTCACACACTCACCAACTGACACACTCACTCACCTGCTCACTCACACACTCACCAGCAGACACACTCACACACTCACTCACCTGCTCACTCACCTGCTCACTCACACACTCACCAACTCACACACTCACTCACCTGCTCACTCACACACTCACTCACCTGCTCACTCACACACTCACCAACTGACACACTCACTCACCTGCTCACTCACACACTCACTCACCTGCTCACTCACACACTCACCAACTGACACACTCACTCACCTGCTCACTCACACACTCACTCACCTGCTCACTCACACACTCACCAACTGACACACTCACTCACCTGCTCACTCACACACTCACCAACTCACACACTCACTCACCTGCTCACTCACACACTCACCAACTCACACACTCACTCACCTGCTCACTCACACACTCACCAACTCACACACTCACTCACCTGCTCACTCACACACTCACCAACTCACACACTCACTCACCTGCTCACTCACACTCTCACCAACTCACACACTCACTCACCTGCTCACTCACACACTCACCAACTCACACACTCACTCACCTGCTCACTCACACACTCACACACTCACTTATCTCAATCAGTTAGCCAGTCACCCACACAGTCAGTCAGTCACTTACTCTATTGCAGAACAAACTTTGTGAATTGCAAAATACGTAAAATTTAGCATTTGATGTGAAGTGAAGACGAAATCAAATGGCAGATGAAAACGTTCCGCCACTTTCGGTGCCAAACCATGGTCATCTCCGATGAATGTCATAAGTGATGAACCCCGTGCAGTTTTGGTCGAGTCCACATTTGTGGACTGATTACGCTATTCAAGCATAAAGATCCGGCTTTTCTCTTTGTTTAGGTTAGTTAGACTACAATGGACAAAAACGGCTTGTTGATGACCATTCCAGCCGCTCATTTAGCCACCGATCTGTAGGTCAACGCTGCGAGGTCTTTGGAAGAATGAAGTCACTGAAACATGCAACGGTTACAACAGCCGATCTATCGTAAGTTAATTCATCAAGTTGCTTTTGCACTGCAAGATAAATGAAAATTGCCTTGAAACTTCGCGGAATTCACTGATAAGGTGCTGGTACCTTCGATTGTCAATCCCAGGAAGCCGCTATCGTTTAGGCATCGTTCTCATGACGCCCCTGGAAGCCGCTATGGTTTATACATCGTTCTCATGACGCCCCTGGAAGACGCTATCGTTTAGGCATCGTTCTCATGACACCCTGGAAGCCGCTATCGTTTAGGCATCGTTCTCATGACGGCCCTGGAAGCCGCTATCGTTTAGGCATCGTTCTCATGACGGCCCTGGAAGCCGTCATCGTTTAGGCATCGTTCTCATGACGCCCCTGGAAGCCGCTATCGTTTATACATCGTTCTCATGACGCCCCTGGAAGCCGCTATCGTTTATACATCGTTCTCATGACGGCCCTGGAAGCCGCTATCGTTTATACATCGTTCTCATGACGCCCCTGGAAGCCGCTATCGTTTAGGCATCGTTCTCATGACGCCCCTGGAAGCCGCTATCGTTTATACATCGTTCTCATGACGCCCCTGGAAGCCGCTATCGTTTATACATCGTTCTCATGACGGCCCTGGAAGCCGCATCGTTTAGGCATCGTAAGCCGCTATCGTCTATACATCGTTCTCATGACGCCCCTGGAAGCCGCTATCGTTTATACATCGTTCTCATGACGGCCCTGGAAGCCGCTATCGTTTATACATCGTTCTCATGACGGCCCTGGAAGCCGTCATCGTTTAGGCATCGTTCTTTTGACGCCCCTGGAAGCCGCTATCGTTTATACATCGTTCTCATGATGCCCCTGGAAGCCGCTATCGTTTAGGCATCGTTCTCATGACGCCCCTGGAAGCCGCTATGGTTTAGGCATCGTTCTCATGACGCCCTGGAAGCCGCTATCGTTTAGGCATCGTTCTCATGACGCCCCTGGAAGCCGCTATCGTTTATACATCGTTCTCATGACGCCCCTGGAAGCCGCTATCGTTTAGGCATCGTTCTCATGACGGCCCTGGAAGCCGCATCGTTTAGGCATCGTTCTCATGACGCCCCTGGAAGCCGCTATCGTTTAGGCATCGTTCTCATGACGCCCCTGGAAGCCGCATCGTTTAGGCATCGTTCTTTTGACGCCCCTGGAAGCCGCTATGGTTTATACATCGTTCTCATGACGCCCCTGGAAGCCGCTATCGTTTATACATCGTTCTCATGACACCCCTGGAAGCCGCTATCGTTTAGGCATCGTTCTCATGACGGCCCTGGAAGCCGCTATGGTTTATACATCGTTCTCATGACGGCCCTGGAAGCCGCTATCGTTTAGGCATCGTTCTCATGACGCCCCTGGAAGCCGCTATCGTTTAGGCATCGTTCTCATGACGCCCCTGGAAGCCGTTATTGTTTTGTGCTGTTGTTATGACGCCGCATGTCAAACCGTTCTTTTGTTTTCAATGTCCACGGCAGATCTCGTCCTTTATTATTAAAGAGTGCGCATTTTTATGCCTGCAACCAATCTCTCAACCCTGCAGATTTAGACATGACCTTGTTTTGAATCCCGGCTATCGAAGTTACTCCTTCCTGCAGATAGAATTCATTCTAAAATGATCGCAGCGTCCAATGAATTGATTGAAGATGTAAAATCTTCAATAGTTGAGAGCGGAAAGAGATTTTCAGTTTTGACGAAGAAGGATGCTGTCATCTGTGAAAAGGAAATGGTAAATGACGGAAAATAAAGTTATGTCAATGAAATTCTCACCATCCTCGCTCCCATTATTACAGAACGTTCAATGAATTTGACAGTAGGCTTTGATTGACGTATTCGAATATGTAATCACAAAAACAATTCTTCAAGCCAAAGAAATCTTGTGAAACAATGGAAGAACTTTAAATGTTTTACTATGCCTTCACAAATCCGAATGCTCATGTAAATAATAAAGACAAAACTTGTCATCTCAATTTTAGATGGCATATTCATGGTTCAATGGTTCATTCAGCATTTAGGAAGCTGTCCGGAAGTAATGATTCTAAGCAAGTCATTTGTGCACTAGCGAACTAAAATTTGAAGCACACAGTTACAAAATTTAAATGAATACTTTTCAAAATATCCTACTTCACAGCCCTTGTACGTAGAGATTATCAGTCCTGCCAATTGATTGCTGACATTTATTGATTGAAATTGATTTAAATTGATTGCTGACACTAATTGACTCAAAATTGATAGCTGACACTAATTGATTGAAATTGATTTAAATTGATTGCTGACACTAATTGACTCAAAATTGATAGCTGATACTAATTGACGCTAACAAATCAATAGCTGACACTAATTGATTGAAATTGATAGCTGACACTAATTCCCCGCGAGAAAATAAGTCCGCGGACCCTCGAGGGCCAGACCACAGCTAAAAGACGAGGGCGAGTCCCTCGAAAAATCGTCAAAAAGCCGAGGGCCAGCCCTTGACTTTCCAAAAAAAATGCCACCCCCTTGCGTTGTACTACTAAAAAGTACAACGCAAGAAGGGTGGCAAGTGGCATAAATCTGAAAACTACTAAACCTACCTTAGATTTTTATTCACGCAGGTCGATAGTGTCACTCCACTAAGTGTTCCATGTACTAATAGAAAAATAATAACACTCTATTAGAACCGAAACATTCGGAGGCAGTGACGAGTTCCGCGAAGACTGAAGACCATAACGTCTGAAATATGAAAGAAGGTTCTCAAGATTATGCAATATCATTGTTGGAAATAGCCTATACATCATTACAATTTTAGAAATTGTTTCCTTTGCTCTTGCTACATAATTTTATGTTAATGTTTATAAGAAAATGATAATATCACTCACACGGCATAATTGGATGATCATATAACCCTGCAATTATAAAAAGGAAATATTTGTCTGCAGAGAGGCGATCAGGAGTGTTATAGGCCAGCATACTATCCCAAGCATATGAAACGGATTTCATTAAAAATGTTGTTGGGTTGGCAATAAAATCTCACGAAGACATACTGAAAAATTGATCGATCAAGCAATATCAAATATTACAATTATACATAGGAGGATATTATTACGTTCGAGTTTAAAGCTGATTACGGACACGTTCGTTTTTAATGTAATCTACTCTGTATTATAGAGATAGGCTTAATCATTAACCGAAGATTTGAGAATTCAGCGCTTTCGTTTCATTTGTTAGATACATAATATCTACTGAGAACACGGTAGGATGTCTAATGATAATTTGAGAAGCTCTTCGAAATCCTGTTGTATGTAAAGCAAGGGATTATATCAAGACCATGTAGGCCGTATCGTCAGGGCAGACTGTACACTGCTAAGTTCCGAAAATTCAATGCATATCAATATGGCTGTCAACGCAGTTGAGATAAAGCGGTAGATGAAACAGGACAGTAATAGCAGAATATCTGCATGAATCAGTATAAAAATGAATTTGTACATACAGTCAAAGCTCGATTCAATTCTGGCGACGTGACATTAGACGGGCAAAATCAATCAATGCGGCATATAAAAACCAATGAAACAGACTAACTTAACAAAGGACTTTAATTGAATATCTTTAATAAGAGTACAACGGTGTTTCCTACTTAATAAAGATATTCAATTAAAGTCCTTTGTTAACTTAATCTGTTTCATTGGTTTTCACATGCCGTATTGATTGATTTTGCCCGTCTAATGTCACGTCGCCAGAATCGACTTTATCTCATTGCAGCGAACCATCAGTTAGCGCCAACGCTGTGCAAAGTATCTTGCAGTCAAAGCTCGATAATTACGAGCATAAATACCAGGTTTTCTATCTCTTAATTATTGAAAGTCTGAATTCAAAAGCAACTTATATAAGCCGCCAATTGCGCCAAATATACAAAAAAATACCGCGGCCGTATGATCTTAATTGACCGAAGTCTTAATTATCCGTGTCCGAATTAACGAGCTTCGACTGTATTTACCGTATTCATACGAAGCGATTCATTTACGATGTCAGTCTGTCCGCACGATTCGATCTGAATGGTCGTGAAATATTGGCTTGCTTTACCTATAGTCAAACATTTATAACCAGAGGAACATTTTTTTACATCACATCTAATTCAAAAATTATCTGTTGAAATATTTCAGTTAATTCAATGTTTGGTATTATGTGTAGTGCGCAGGTTAACCGCTATTATTTGCTAAATTTATCTATCATCACTTCATTCGACTTACCTGATACGAATTTCGTTTGATAAATAATCCATTCCATCAATATTTTCGGCTCAGGATATTCTCGCATTTTCTATATTGTAATTTGATTTATAATCCATTAATAAGATCAATCAATTTACACAGCGATGTCCACAGGTGCCAGTCAGGCAGCTTCAAAGGTACAGACACAAATGAATCGTCTAGATTATTCTGCGCTATTTCTCTTTGTGAAATGAAGCGATGACCTCTATTTCAACCCTCGAGTTGAAATATGATCTTCTAATTGCGCTGCGCTACCGAAGGCGCACGAGAAAGTTATCTGTTATCGGGCTGGACTGGACAAAGCGCGCTTCTATTAATAGAATTCTCTCTCTCTTCTCTCCCTCACTGTATAGCAGGCTTGAAGCGACCGAGATATTATGCAACACTCATTGAGGAGTCTTCAATTCATTCACAATTTAATGAATGAACAATAATACAACTTGCAACCTTGACTGACGAAAAAATTGACAAGCATTGAAATTCAGGCATAGTCAGAATGATATAAAGAATGATATGAAGTTCAGGGCAAGTCATGAATTTTGAGTAATTATTTGCATTGTCATCGATGCGTCATACAAATGTATAAAGTATCGCAACATTTCACGATTGAATGCATCATCATCATCTAGCGAAAATCATTGAGAGAAATGAGAGCTAAGGTTATTTATTCCAAGGAAAAACTTGCCTAGGTATGCCAGACAGCCGATCGATGACAGTTTTGGGCCAGTCCACTAGCATCAGAGATACGTTTTTCTTAGAAATCACAACAAATTCGCTGATCAATGTGTGTGACAACTCTGGGTCGTTCTTATTCAAAATTAGAGCTCGTGTGAACTTAAGGGCCGACCCACGACCACCGTCAAAAAGATGACCGTGAAAATTGGGGGGCCAACCCTCGACTTTAAGAGATCCCATTTCACGTCATTTTTTGAAGAGAATGGTCGCAAATTGACATGATCATGCATTTTTACTTCCAAATAAGCCATTTTCGAAAAATTGTTGGCCCCCATATTTTCACGTGGCCCACGACTCATTTTCTCGCGGGTCACTCAAAATTGATAGCTGACACTAATTCACTCAAAATTGATAGCTGACACTAATTGATTGAAATTGATAGCTGACACTAATTCACTCAAAATTGATAGCTGACATTATTGATTGAAATTGATTGCTGACACTAATTGATTGAAATTTATTGCTGACATTAATTGATTGAAATTGATGGCTGACATTAATTGATTGAAATTGATAGCTGACATTTATTGATTGAAATTGATTGCTGACTCTAATTGATTGAAATTGATTGCTGACATTTATTGATTGAAACTGATAGCTGATACTAATTGATTGAAATTGATTGCTGACACCAATTGATTTAAATTAATAGATTGTTTCCTTCCCGTTCTCACAGTGGGATGAAACGCCGCTGCCATGAATTCCAGCTTCATCATCGCGACAAGATGAACGGATTGCCTTGGAATCAGATGACGGATGCCTTTGGCATTTAGTCATTGAATTTCATCTTCTCTCATCTTTGCTGATTTTTTCGTTCTTGAAGCATGTTCTTCACGATCAATTTTCCGTTGAGGAAGATATTTGAGACAGGGATGCATTAGCCAAGATTCCTACGCGTGTGCACTTCCTCCACGTTCTGAGTTACTTATTCGGCAAACTCTTTCCATTTTCTACTTTTATGCGATCAATTTCAGTGTTTGATATCTTGTGAGAACGCAACTCTCTCTCTCTCTCCCATGATCTTCAGATATTCTGCGCACTTCACTGTTTCTTTAAAGGAAAACTGCATTCTCATGAAAAATGCGAAATTTACTTGCACTGTCGTTTCTTACTGTGATTGTGAACGTGCAGGTTTTCGGAATTTCTACATCTCTTTTTTGTCTG
The DNA here is from genome assembly GCA_907163375.1 of Prostheceraeus crozeri. Taxonomy (NCBI): domain Eukaryota; kingdom Metazoa; phylum Platyhelminthes; order Polycladida; family Euryleptidae; genus Prostheceraeus; species Prostheceraeus crozeri. The sequence goes on along the minus strand of CAJQUW010006979.1, from coordinate 46,635 downwards.
AATATAATTGCAATTTAGCTGATGTTTCTTTCTTCAAATATTCGCATGTGGCGCATTTAATATAGAAAAACATCAACACGTGTCATTTTCACATGCTGCAAGTTCTCACAAGTGTCGTAGGATGTTGAGTTTCACATCAGGTACTATCAGACTACCGTAGCATGCCTGAACATGCCTGCTTAGTGTTAGATGGCCTCATTTCTTATAGATCGTCTTGAAGACCTGCTATGAGAGTAATTAGACAGAAATTGCTGCTTAGTTAAAGGTTGCCTGTAAAGAGAATATCTGTCAATATCTGACAATATCATTTTCCGCCTAATTTTGCGATGTTGTGTTGACATGAAGCAATGAAAATTTAATTACTGTGTTCAGAGTACACATCAATGAATAAAATGATCTCAATTATCGGGATATCAGTCAACATCAATGACAATTGTGAGTTTTCTTTGACGGACAAATTATGGCTCTGTCAACCAAGGAAATCTGTGTATCACGAATGTGGAGCAATGAATTTCAACAGTATTGAATTATTTCACTCATTTGAATGTAGATTTCGCATCATATAAACATCGACTTTTGACAATTTTTGGTCTTTATCTTCATAGCAAACGGTTTCTCAAACCTCAGGGCAACGCGTCTTCGGACCAGCTGAAAAAAGGCACTTTTATTTTACTGCAGGAAAAGGTAGGCAGAGCGTCAACTCATAAAGTGACGGTGGAATTTTCAGTTTCAAGCAGAAGGTTTTTACGGAAATGAAGAACGGATATGAAACAGAATCTTCAAACATTCAATAAAGTTAAGCTGATTATCGAGGAACTTTCATGAACGTTGTCATGAAAAGTGAATCCTTGTCTCAATTTTCGAGTTTGTTTACTTGGCAAGATAAGTGAATGGCATGTCTTTCCTACACGCTAAATCGATCACAGATCCATAATTATATTCCTAGGGTCGCTGGACACAGAATTCATTGGCTAGAATTATAACAGTCCTGATGACAGGTGTGATTTCTTCAGGCTATTGGCAACATAAAAAACGCAAGAATGCACTCTTAATCAAGGCTGGTCTCAAAGTAATACCGCATTTCCTATAATAATGAACGCCGGGGTGTTCATTTACAATCTCCTACTTTTGAGTGCGGTATTTATCAACAGGCGGTACTTATTAAAATGTGTGATGTTTCACTTAAGAAATTTTTCCAAATTAAAAACAAGAATAATTACCAAGCATGCGACAGTTACGGAAAAGTATGAATAAGAGATGAAAACTCGCTCTTCCTCTTTCTGCAGACTCATTCATTGTGAGGTCCGTGGTCCCTTCTGATGTGCCACAGTGTTGGACTAATTTCTCTAAATTACGTGTAGGTAGTGTTGTATGTGCATGGGTCACTTGAAGGAGGAGGTCACACGAAACTTGAGCCGCTTGAGCATGACATGACTCTACTCGCCGTAGAGGAAACTCTGTAAGTCACCGAATGTGAATGTAAATCAGGATCTGATGTCGATGACGATGAGCGTGAAATTTGATTAATTCATTACGAATGTGAGGCTCAGCATTGCTAACATGATTGTCAATTGTTTGGTAGATTCTCCGAATTCCACACGAGGTAACAGAAAGAGTTGTGAAATCGAAGCTGGTATCACATTGTCAGATGCACGTGTGTCATTGTTGCATCATTCACATCAAAACATCGTGTGCTTCTTACCTTGAAGCATTTCAAAAACACGGTTCTTCAACCACATTCAGAATAAATCAGAATCATCAGCATGGGAGTGTCGGGGAGAATTCTGGATATGATAACGGGGAATTGCAAATTAGCAATTATTTAGAGTAGAAATCGAAAGTTGAATTTACTGAAACATTTTGCTGAAATAACATCAAACTGACTTCAACGATCTCACCACCGAAATCATCTCCACATTAATTGACTCATCATCTCAAATTCAGTTCGATTTCTTTTGTCAGATTCGTCTCTGAGGCTTCATCAACCGTTGACTTAACGTTATCTCCTCTTGCCATTCATTCTTATTTGACCTTCGTCGAAGCTGTTCAGACGTTGATTTTACTCAATGGACAGAAAGCGATCACTCTCTTCCTTAATTATCTTCAGTACTGACATCTTAACTCGCTCAGATGAACAGCCATGCTCATCTTTGACTCATCAGCCAAACACATTGCCTTCGAAGCCTCCAGGGGTGTCCCATTGAGGGTCAAGAAGAGGATTTCTCCGTTCATGGGGGAGGTGCAGTTCTCCGCAATTCTACGACTCTTTTTTATCATAAGGTTTCATGATACTTTCTTTTAGCAACAGGAAAAAGTAGAATGAGGTTATCTTCAGACCGCAGAACTCTCTCACTTGACAAAGAAGGGCAGCTGTTGTCTGTGAATGCGATTCCAGTGACCGGATGTCTCGCTGTCTGATGCGTAGAGGAAAAGAAGATGAACAGGTCATTAGAAGACTTGTTCAACAGCGTAAGTGACACAAAAGTTCAAAGCCGACTACTATGTCCTACTACTGTCTGTGTCCTCCCCTGGAACGTGCTCCTATGTGTTCCTTACAAGTGTACTGCATCAGTGGATGCTACTCTGACTCACGGTTGCCGGGACAATCAACAGACACCAATTATTTGCCGTGCACTTTCGTCTGCTGAAATTCCGCAAGGCCTTTGTCGAGATGATGGGAAGAAGCCCGACGGTGCGACGCTGATTCCGTGGAGTCATGGACGTCCCCTAGTCTCGCATTTCACTTGCGTGGACACATTGGCAAGTAGCAACCTTCCTGTGTCAAGTTAAGAAAGTGTCAAGCTCGCAATAAAAGCTGAAGACAAAGTGCGCAAAAGTAGGAGAGTCTAAGCCATTCGCTTTGATTTCAGAAATCGGAAAGAGGATGAATGACACAACTGTTTGTCTTGGTTTTTCTCCATGCCTTCATTTAGCTCTTTTTTATGTTGACGACTCCACACTGAAACCGTGGACACATTGTCAACATTTCGATGAATAGTCTACTGTCACGTGCTACTACAATAAAGATTTTTCTTGGTTGTAAGAAGTTTCTAACGCACAAAAGCACATTGTTGACAGAAGATTCTCAGCGCTGACAATTTGTTTTCCTTTAATGATTGCTTGAAGCAGTACAGGTGTTTGTTCTCTCCTAGGCTACGCTTCACACTTATTGTGGAAAGAAATGACAGCACAAGTAAGTTGCCTTAGAAGTTCAATGTTCTTGAATGGAAAGCATTGAGAAAATACGACATACGGGACCAATTCTTCCTTCATAAAAGGAGAAAATACAAAACTTTGATAAAATTCATCACAAAGCTATAAAAGTTCCTTTGTTTGAACTTTTGTTCTTTGCGATGAACATGGATATTCATAGAGGTGCTCACACAACACCTCCATTCCCTAAACGGCTGCTTTACGTAGTCCTCAAATCATGATGATAGTTGCTTTGTTTTGATATGAATGAAATTCTGACATTTTGGTGAGCATGAGGGAGTACATTGTAAATTGTGCAATACCAAGGCTACTTACGAAAGCGATTGGCTTTCCTGTTGGATAAAAAAGATAATTCAATAAGAAAGGCAATCGCTTTGGTAGTGTATGAGCACGAACAATAGCGCTTTCGTACATTTTGTTATTCTCCTTTTGTACATCGGTTTCGTAGTCAAAATCAGACAGCTTTCGTACCCTGCAGCTTGCAGTGTAAATAATGATACACAACCATCAAAACATTTCACAAATTCACGGCAAGACAATCACATATATAAATAGATTTACAGCTACTATTAATGGTGCCTACTGACAGGAAAGAAAACACGAGAGCGACGAGATGACAACAAATGGCCTCATTTTTGAAGGTTACTGTTTGTTCATTCTTTCAGGCTGTTTCGTTAAGCTATACAGCCATTAAATGATCCCTCTGATGAGCCCGCTATTTCCTTAAATAAAGTCTTTGAGCGGCCTCCTTGGCAAGTACGTCACCATGACTCTTCCATTTCACTGCCTCATCGTCACCAGGTAGTTTAACTTCAGATTTTATGTTTCATCAGGAATCACAATAAAAACATCTGATATTTAACCCATTAATGGCGAGCGCATGATTCAAAAATTAGATTTTTTCATAAAAAATTGAAATGCATTTTACGGGCGTTTTAGGCATCGTTCAAGGTCTGGAGTGGTACCCTGTGGTTGGGCGGCGTGCATCTACTCTTCAATTTGGCTACTTATTCGGGCGCAGTGTGGATAACGTTGCTTCGCAGACGGAAAGGAATCGCTAGTGACAATTCGACAATTTCAGCTTATCTTGACATCTGTTTCTACAACTGTTGAGCTCTGATAAGCACAGTTCATGCATATTCACTTGCATGATGTAGTCGGATAGATATCGGAGCAGTTTGACTCACGTGATGAAAGGAATTGTTACGTCATCAAGAGAGAGGATTAGAGGAAAATTGAGAGAATGGCGCATAATGGCAAAATATTGTAAAGAGCAGATCAGCATGGATTGAAGAGGATTGATTTCAAAGCAGATATTCGAGAAATTCGCATCAAATCAGAATTCTCAATCATTTTCCATCACTCGATTCATGACACACAGAGCAGGGTTGACATTGCGTGTACAAGGTGAAAATGGATGTGAGGAATTGACAATGAGAAAATATTCTCAATGGTCACCGAGTTCCCATGTAACTGTCAAAATTTGATTAGAAAAGGTCTGTCGCTGTACATTGATTATCTAAAGAGAAAGACAACTATTAAGTCAATACAAGACACCAACACCCTGATTCCCCGAAGCACTCGCCTGACCTAGGAATCGAACCGAAGTCCTTGGTGGAGACGAGCTCGCAGCTTCTCCACTAGGCCACGCTTCCGGTAACACTTGGAGATGACTTCTGCCGCCACTCTCATTCCTTTTGTAACGTAAGTGTAGCCTTGTGGAAAAGTTACGAGCTCGTCTCCAACGCGGACTTCAGTTCGATTCCAAGGTCAGGCGAGTGCGGGAATCAATGGTGTTGGTGTCCTTAATAATTGACTTAATCGCTGTGGCCATTCTCATTAGATCTCTCTCTCTTCACTAACTTCCTGAAGACAAATAATGCATTGTGTGCCATGGAATAGTGAATAGAATCTCGAGCTGAAGTAAACAATTAGTTAACTTGATATTGACATCATTTTTAGCAACTAATTTTAGTAACTAATTGCTATTTACATGTAAACTTGCCCACGTACTGTTGACAGACTCTTAACAAGCATTTTCTATGAGGTTTCCTTTCTGATGTCAAGGTAACAGCTTTGTCAACTCTTCCTCTAATGTTAAGAATCTGTTGCACAGACAGATTTGATAATGTAACAGTAGAAATAGAACCGTTCACCGCCGCGGGTCTCCGCATCACTTGAAGTTCTTACACAGCTGTTTGAGAAGCCCAGAGGATGTAACTTGAAGTCATAAACTCCTCAGAAACGTCATCCCTTTGGTTTTTCTGATTCTTCACAGTGTCGCTGATTGCTTGTTTTTCAACGAACTTCATACATAACGGAAATAACCTCAGTGTGAAGGAATCAAGTCATAAAAAGTCATATGAGGCCAAGTAAATATGAAGATTGTAAGAAAATGTCTGTGAAAAACCTTTTCAGCTATGATGAGTGTCATGTGAGAGATTCTAGTTGACATTTAAGCCTCAATAGAAAGAATTTCGTTCTTCAAATTAATAATTCAATGACTGTGCGAATGAATTGTCAATTGACTTCCCGCAAAAAGAATGTCAACATTTTTCAAACCTGATGGAGAGAGTTGAATCCCTTCCTCCCATTGTATCTTGAGAATTTCAAAACTCATCATACTTCTATTGTTTGAAATCGTAGACCGTGCCCATCTGAATCCATCTGACAGAGCAGATTTGCTTCGATTATCTTCAATGCCCTAGACATGCACTGCTGGTGATGAAAAAAGGGCTCAGTGAAGAGAGACTGTTGTCACGTCGAATTGTTCCAAAGAAAGTGAGGACAAAGGATAAAGAAAATACACTGCGAACTGTAACAGTACGAAAACTAGATGATTTTGACTACGGAAAAGAACTACAGGAAGAAAATGATGAAGTATGCGAAAGCACTTCTGTTCGAATTCAGTCACTGCGAAAGTGATTGGATATCTCTTGTGTCCATAGAAATTGACAACAATAAAACCTCTAGAATGGAAATTAAGCTTCATGCAATGCACAATAACGGCACATAAATCGCACGCATTTTCACTTAGATGCACCTGCCAACGTCTGCATGATTGGGTCAGAATCAGTCACATGAGTAAATCGAAGCTTTTAATTGGCTCTTCATGCCCCAACTTAGTTCCCCCGGATGTGCCGCGACCTTGAGTCAACTTCCATTCTAGCGAACTTCAGATAAACAGTTTATTTCTATGGTCGTGTCAGAGCTTAGAAATCCGACAAAGAATGTGATCATTGAAGGCAATTTCATCAATAAGCAGCTGTTGCCCAGTCTCGTCTCACCAACTAAAACAAAGCGAAACGTCGGATTTCTATGGTGCAGACTTAGTGCTTTCGTCCTATTGCCTGGATTATCGAGAGAGCAAGTCGTTTTCGTAGCTAATGGACATGAGAAACTCGTGGAGCTGTTCATTTTATCATTCACGTTTTGAGCATCGGTCTCGTGGCTTTGTTATCGTATAGTTTGCAGTGTAGCTGCGATGCCGATATCCTCCAACATAGAAATCTGATGCCACAGGTACTAGAGCGGCATTCACGTTGTCATGACCACGGTATCTGGTGATATCATTTTACAGTTGACTAGCTCTACTCCGTCTGTGGAAGGAAAATTCAAAGGATTTGCAGGTAACTAGTTCGCATCGTGCATGCTCTGCCACAATTTGCTTGACAAGGTAAACTGACAACGCAACAGTAACTAAACTTGAACTGTAAATTGCAGCTCCATCAATTCTACATATAAAAAATACGAGGCGAAGCCGCGTGCTGTAAGCTTGCATAGCAATCTCATAGAGATTGCAAACCATATGTTGACGGGAGCTGGCGTTGCTGCATTTATAGTACTATAAGTGTACGCAGACCGTAGAGAGATCATGCTAGCCATAGTGTGGAAGGCACGGACGTCAAAAGGCCGCGAACATGTCGCTTACTTGAGATCGGGATCAGTGACGCATGTTTTTTCTACGATCATCAAGAGTCGGCCATGTGAACCAGGTGACGAGTGCGCATGTCAACGTTACAAAGACGCTTTCTTCTTTTTTTTCGTTGCCACGAGAAAGCTACATTGAGTTCTTTTAAGAACTGATTAATGCCATGGTTACAGTAGCATTGTCTTTATACACTTGCGGATTGGAGAAAGCCATCAGTCCTCATTAGGACTACCTTAACTAATAATTTAAATTAGTAAGCATTATATTCTATTATAAATGGCTGCTGGGATGACTTTCTTCATCGTATGAGAATTACAAATTTTATATGAGACTGCTATAAACAACTTGAACTACATTTTTAGGACCTTTACCTCGCTGCACTTATGCACACGTCCAAAGCATGCAAACACTGTAAATTGCTCTGTTGATTTAAGGCCTTTTGTCAATAAAGATTACACTAATGTTACTACTGCTTTGCAAGTAGTGAGATAATAACATTCAAGAGTTATATTTACAATACTGAATTCGATTTTAATACATGTGAGTCTTAGACATTTCATAAATAATCAATAAGCATTCAGACATCAACAATTATGCATTCTGTAATTTTGAAATTACGCATATTATCAATCCAAAATAAAAACACATTCATGAACGCAAAAATAGCTATGTTTGAGATATATAAATCAACATGATTGCACGAAAAATATCGTTTGAATGAATTGATGTTAATCAATTTCGCTCTTGAAGTTGAGCTTAAGCGTCCTGTTAATGTTGCTAGACAAGTAACAACGACGAAGAGCTCATTTATACTCGTACAGCATGAAATTTGCAATAAATTCAATTGAGATAAATATCACACTATCAAAAGGAAATGTTCACGACTGGTATTACTGTAAAAAGTTATTTGAAAGTGGTATGTATGTGTTCTTTTGCTATGTGACTAGAGGCATACGAATGAGGATGAAGTTGCATCGGGTCTCGCATATAAAACATACCAACAACTCGTATTTCACTGTAAAACAGCCAATCACATACGAAAGTAAATGAGATTTTGTATGAAAAACATGCCAGATCTCTGTAGGCATACGAGAATCTAGTATCAGATGTATTTTTGTTTTATATTATGTTGTTTTGTATTATGTTTCAAATTGTATGTGATATTGGTATGTGTTTGTATGTAATTTTCGTATCCAGCGATTTACAGTGTAAAGTACCGGAATATCCTTGGACTGCCAACAAGCCGAAATCGCGCATTTTAAATTCCCTGATATGGAAGTCTTTCAACACTGACGAGGCAAAACAATGTATTATAATTTCTCAAAGAGGATGTTGTTGCCACGTCAAGAGAGTTACCACTGAGAATGACTGATAGAACAATAAAACACGCGTTAATCGGATATTGATTCACCGCAGAGCAACTTTATCGGAAAAGATTAAACTTTTGTTCCATTCTTCGTCACTTCTACAAGTCTCTCTTATGTGTTGAATGGGGCGGGTGTTGATGAGATCTCGGAGGCAATAAAATGAGAGACGGGAAGCCATTTGATTGCCATCAGCCAAGAAATGGTCATTTGAGGAGATTGAGAGGAGTTTAATGACCAGCTGTGAGGAAGAATTTCGTCTCGACGAGAAACTCTATTTCCAACTGGTGGATGTCTTTAATGTTCTTCACCCATTTGTTATTTGCAATTATAGAGAATCGACATTGAACCGATATTTTCAAATTTCATTTCGTGCCTTCGTAAACTTCTCATAAAGAGACAATTCTTGAAAGTCGTGATATTAAACAATTGGATTATGTTTTGTTTTAGAAAGAGCGTCGATTTTGATCATGTTCTTCATACAATGTTTGAAATTTTTATTGTCTCACATCGGTAGGACAGCGCCTGCGCATAAAAGCTGTTTGACATATGCGCAGATATAAGCATTCATGGTTTTGTAGAGTTCACAAAGCAGTGTTATATTAAACTGTGTGCTGTTCAACAATGACATTTATCAGCACCATGTGATATTTCAAACATTTGGATGTGATGCAGGAAAGATATCTGAGATATGTCAGATGAGATGAGAGATCCATATCTTCTTTGGATTGAACTTCCATTGATTCTTTAATTACGCATTTCATTACTCAACTCTTCCCGACTTGTAACTGATCTTCGATGACGCTTCTAAAGTAATGCAAAATAATGGCGTCGTCAAATTATTTTATTATGATTGAATTGCCACCAGCAGATTGTAGTGCGGCAATTACCTGGGCGAGGGAATGAGTCCAAGGACGTTGCCTTGAGGAACGCCACTCAAAGTCAGACATCATCGGAAGTACGCTGAAGATGACACCAAAAAAAATCAACAGCTTCATGAGGTAGCTCTCATTTGATGATTGCAGACAAAGCGTAGGTCTTCTTGTATGGAAATTTTGGAAATCGATAGATTAAAAATATGGATAAAGAAAATGATAGGAATTTGAAATCCTTGTGGATAAAATGTTTCGAAAACAGGGCGATTTTTTCTATAAACTATTCAGGAAATGAGAAGTCAACTATTCGTGTGAAGCAGTATTTTCCTTCTTCCTGCATGACCAGCGCTCTGACATTTTACCCACCCACAATGATAATTTGCTGATCGGAAGAAGTATATCAGAAAAGCGCATTTATATATTTTTCTTGTGGGAAAAGAGAGGCAAATTATTTCTTCTACAAGCAGGAATTTAAATCTGAGCACAGATGTACATTGGAAAGCAAGAAGCTACAAAAGTCTCCGAAGTGTGTCCGCAAGTATTGCAAAATCCATGTGAACATAGTGATAGGCAATCAGCAACAATGTCAATTACAATAACTTTCAAGTTCATCCGAATGCAACATCTGAGAATGCTTGATAACAGTGAATGATGTTAGTAGTCCACAGGATGTATTACTTTTATTATGCAAATTCATAGGTTTGCGTTTCTCTTCTCAAAAACCTGAATTTGAATTATGCTCTATGATCCAGAACAACATGGTCTCTATGCTACAGCTGCTGCTTAACTCACTGACTTGAGCGAACTTTATTTGAACTTTGATATCCTGTTGGCATAAGATTTTGAAGGAGTGCTTGACACGTTCAACCACAAATCTGTTATCAAAAAGGTTTGAAATGAAGTTAACCTTTTGCATTCATCTGATGGCTCAAGGACTATCTCTGTGGAAGAACATCCTATGTGCGATTCAGCGGAATTTCCTCTGAATATTTCGATATCGTTTCAGGTATCCCCCTGGGAGCAGCATTAGCTCTGCTTATTTTTATTTCTTTTTTGGAGATAATAATTGTTCCCTGCATTCGAACATGCGTTGTATTCAGTACACCGGTGATCTAACTTTTGATGTATCTGTAATGGATCCTGTTCTCAGTCAATTTAATGATGAAGCAAATCACTGATTATTTGGACGCTTAGTGCATTTGCATAGACATGTATTTCAAGCTAGTTAAGTCTAAAGCCGTTCATTGCTTGAAAAATGCTCGTTAGGGAAATCCAACTTTATAATTCTTCCCATTTTAAGATATCGCAATCCGTAAACATTTTGGGAGTCTCAGAAGGTTTGAAATGGAAAGTTCACATTGAAAGTGCATCATTTACAAAAATTGTCAACAAAAGCTATTATGTTTTGAAATAATAATAATTGTTTATTCAAAGAATTGATAATCGTACAGCTCGGAGCAGATACGATGTCAGGTTCACATGAATTTGAGAAGAAAAAGAAAGTCAAAGTCAGAAAAGTTGATTGAATAGCTTTGCAGAAATGCCTTCGTTAATCTTTGTATGTTGCTGATTCGTATCTTATTTACGAGATTTCTATGCGCACTGTAATTGAATATTCGTGTCTCGCATTTGCTTGTCTTAATCGATCGCTGGGTTTAACGAAGATGCAAGAGAGTTCATTCTATCATTTTCAGACGTGATACTGAAACATGCCCATATGGTACAGACGAAAATGAAAGCGACAGCAAAGATTTATACTCACAAGTTGAGAGATCCCCAACTCACGGCCTCCCATGGTCCCGAAGAGATTCTGGTGGTATCTTCTAGTTCCATTGTGCGGGGCCGACTACCTTCAGAAAGTTTTCATTCCCCATTGTTTATAATTTTATTGACTCATCGCAGACACATTCCTATGCTTCATACTGAAATTATTTGCTCTTTGAATGAATATTCTTCTGTATATGAAATTCTAATGCCAAGAGAACCTTCCACTGTATATGAAATTCTAATGCCATGAGAACCTTCCTCTGTATATGAAATTCTAATGCCAAGAGAACCTTCCCCTGTCTATGAAATTCTAATGCCAAGAGAACCTTCCTCTGTATATGAAATTCTAATGCCAAGAGAACCTTCCTCTGTATATGAAATTCTAATGCCAAGAGAACCTTCCTCTGTATATGAAATTCTAATGCCAAGAGAACCTTCCTCTGTATATGAAATTCTAATGCGAAGGGAACGTTCCTCTGTATATGAAATTCTAATGCCAAGAAAACCTTTCCTCTGTATATGGAATTCTAATGCCAAGAGAACCTTCCTCTGTCTATGAAATTCTAATGCCAAGAGAACCTTTCCTCTGTATATGAAATTCTAATGACAAGAGAACCTTCCTCTGTATATGAAATTCTAATGCCAAGAGAACCTTCCTCTGTATATGAAATTCTAATGCCAAGAGAACCTTCCTCTGTATATGAAATTCTAATGCCAAGAGAACCTTCTTCCGTATATGAAATTCTAATGCCAAGAGAACCTTCCTCTGTATATGAAATTCTAATGCCAAGAGAACCTTCCTCTGTATATGAAATTCTAATGCCAAGAGAACCTTCCTCTGTATATGAAATTCTAATGCCAAGAGAACCTTCCTCTGTATATGAAATTCTAATGCCAAGAGAACCTTCTTCTGTATATGAAATTCTAATGCCAAGAGAACCTTCCTCTGTATATGAAATTCTAATGCCAAGAGAACCTTCCTCTGTATATGAAATTCTAATGCCAAGAGAACCTTCATCTGTATATGAAATTCTAATGCCAAGAGAACCTTCCTCTGTATATGAAATTCTAATGCCAAGAGAACCTTCCTCTGTCTATGAAATTCTAATGCCAAGAGAACCTTCCTCTGTATATGAAATTCTAATGCCAAGAGAACCTTCCTCTGTATATGAAATTCTAATGCCAAGAGAACCTTCTTCTGTATATGAAATTCTAATGCCAAGAGAACCTTCTTCTGTATATGAAATTCTAATGCCAAGAGAACCTTCTTCTGTATATGAAATTCTAATGCCAAGAGAACCTTCCTCTGTATATGAAATTCTAATGCCAAGAGAACCTTCCCCTGTCTATGAAATTCTAATGCCAAGAGAACCTTCCTCTGTATATGAAATTCTAATGCCAAGAGAACCTTCCTCTGTATATGAAATTCTAATGCCAAGAGAACCTTCTTCTGTATATGAAATTCTAATGCCAAGAGAACCTTCTTCTGTATATGAAATTCTAATGCCAAGAGAACCTTCTTCTGTATATGAAATTCTAATCCCAAGAGAACCTTCCTCTGTATATGAAATTCTAATGCCAAGAGAACCTTCCTCTGTATATGAAGTTCTAATGCCAAGAGAACCTTCATCTGTATATGAAATTCTAATGCCAAGAGAACCTTCTTCTGTATATGAAATTCTAATGCCAAGAGAACCTTCCTCTGTATATGAAATTCTAATGCCAAGAGAACCTTTCCTCTGTATATGGAATTCTAATGCCAAGAGAACATTCCTCTGTCTATGAAATTCTAATGCCAAGAGAACCTTCCTCTGTATATGAAATTCTAATGCCAAGAAACCTTCCTCTGTATATGAAATTCTAATGCCAAGAGAACCTTCCTCTGTATATGAAATTCTAATGCCAAGAGAACCTTCCTCTGTATATGAAATTCTAATGCCAAGAGAACCTTCCTCTGTCTATGAAATTCTAATGCCAAGAGAACCTTCCTCTGTATATGAAATTCTAATGCCAAGAGAACCTTCCTCTGTATATGAAATTCTAATGCCAAGAGAACCTTCCTCTGTATATGAAATTCTAATGCCAAGAGAACCTTCCTCTGTATATGAAATTCTAATGCCAAGATAACCTTCGTCTGTATATGAAATTCTAATGCCAAGAGAACCTTCTTCTGTATATGAAATTCTAATGCCAAGAGAACCTTCCTCTGTATATGAAATTCTAATGCGAAGGGAACGTTCCTCTGTATATGAAATTCTAATGCCAAGAAAACCTTCTTCTGTATATGAAATTCTAATGCCAAGAGAACCTTCCTCTGTATATGAAATTCTAATGCCAAGATAACCTTCGTCTGTATATGAAATTCTAATGACAAAAGAGAACCTTCTTCTGTATATGAAATTCTAATGCCAAGAAAACCTTCCCCTGTCTATGAAATTCTAATGCCAAGAGAACCTTCTTCTGTATATGAAATTCTAATGACAAGAGAACCTTCCCCTGTCTATGAAATTCTAATGCCAAGAGAACCTTCCTCTGTATATGAAATTCTAATGCCAAGAGAACCTTCCCCTGTCTATGAAATTCTAATGCCAAGAGAACCTTCCCCTGTCTATGAAATTCTATTACCTGGCATACCTTTCCATGTTTAGAGTGAGCACCTGATGAGGACTGAGGTAGACACCGTCTGGAAACAATCCTTCATTACGATGAGATTACAGTTGTCCTCACTTCAGCTGCAATGATAACTTCATAAATCCTCTGCCGCTGACGTGAGGATTACGATCACTCTCTTCACCGTTCTCGCTAATTAAATGAGGATAACATTCAATGAAGCGAGTATCAATGTTGTTACTAATTTGGAACTGGGATTGGAAACGAGATGTGATTAAATTTCCTTAGCAATCATATTCATAGCCTGGAGAAAAAGGAAATTACATTTTCTTCTCCGGGCATTGCGGATGCAATTCAGAGTTGAAAAGCAAATACTATGAAGTGGATTTGGAAATGAAATTTGAGATATAAATATTTGTTATCCGATGATGTTCTGCAGATGTCGTGTAGAGGACGGTGATGAGGGAACTGGAGCAGATGCAACGGTGAGTGGACTCCGGTACTCATTAAACACAGGATCTCTTTCATTTTTTCAACGTTCTCATTATTGATGAAATTATTGACTCTAAGAAAGTGAACTTACTTCTGTAGATTAGTGCTGAGTGGCTAGCGTGGTGGTTGAACATTCGGAAAGTCGATAGTAGGCACTCTCTCTCTCTCTCTCATATATACTTTTCATAAAGAAGCAGTTGTTCAAAGTTCATAGTTCTCTCTCTCTCTCTCATATATACTTTTCATAAAGAAGCAGTTGTTCAAAGTTCATAGTTCTCTCTCTCTCTCTCTCCCTCTCTCTCCCTCTCTCCCTCTCTCTCTCTCTCTCTCTCCCCCTCTCTCTCTCTCTCCCTCTCTCCCTCTCTCTCCCTCTCTCTCTCGCTCTCTCTCTCTCTCTCCCTCTCTCTCCCTCTCTCCCTCTCTCTCTCTCTCATATATACTTTTCATAAAGAAGCAGTTGTTCAAAGTTCACAGTTCTCTCTCTCTCTCATATATACTTTTCATAAAGAAGCAGTTGTTCAAAGTTCACAGTTCTCTCTCTCTCTCATATATACTTTTCATAAAGAAGCAGTTGTTCAAAGTTCACAGTTCTCTCTCTCTCTCTCTCTCATATATACTTTTCATAAAGAAGCAGTTGTTCAAAGTTCACAGTTCTCTCTCTCTCTCTCTCCCTCTCTCACATGGAAGATTACAGAGGGGGGAATGAAAGGTAATAGTCGCCCAATTCATTAATCCAAAACAATACCCAATAACAATAAACACCAAAATCAAAACATTGTAATAAGAACGTAATGCACGCGCGCTTTCGTGGTCTGTGAAATGAAATGCAGCAAACGCGGAAAATGCAAACACAACTCAGCAAGGTACTAGCGAACTGCCAATTACCATGGTAACAACAGATGGTAGACGAATCCCTTTTGGACACAAAGTCCAGGCTTGAGTCCAAGAATGAACAAAGCTTCTAGAATGCGCAACTTTGACTGGAAGAACACAAAATCGAAAAATATGATGAAAACGCATCGCCATCAAATGAATCACATTGAACTGTTTCTACAAATAGATGAGGATGGATTACGAGTTGATGAGTTATATGTATAAGCAAACGAGGTAAATGTTCTCTAATTCCAACACCCAGGTTCCTGTCTGTTCGGACGATGTAACTGCTTCCGCAGTCACAGGTAAAATTATAGATAACATGTGACCTCTTCAGAAAGGGAACCGAGCGCACAGGAATACGCCTAGTAGCATAAGTGAGCACCGCCTTGCACGACGGGCAAGCCTGTTTCATGGCTACAAAAATGCGTTTACGAATCAGCCCTGACTAGTCCGGCAGCCAGAGCGAGTTTGTGCAGGGAACGAGGCTGACAATGAGACTTTCACAGAATGATGTGCACCTCATAGTCCGGCAGTCAGCACGAGTTTGTGCAGGGAACGAGGCCGACAATGAGACTTTCACAGAATGATGCACACCTCATAGTCCGGCAGCCAGCACAAGTTTGTGCAGGGAACGAGGCCGACAATGAGACTTTCACAGAATGATGTACACCTCATAGTCCGGCAGCCAGAGCGAGTTTGTGCAGGGAACGAGGCCGACAATGAGACTTTCACAGAATGATGTACACCTCATAGTCCGGCAGCCAGAGCGAGTTTGTGCAGGGAACGAGGCTGACAATGAGACTTTCACAGAATGATGTACACCTCATAGTCCGGCAGTCAGCACGAGTTTGTGCAGGGAACGAGGCCGACAATGAGACTTTCACAGAATGATGCACACCTCATAGTCCGGCAGCCAGCACAAGTTTGTGCAGGGAACGAGGCCGACAATGAGACTTTCACAGAATGATGTACACCTCATAGTCCGGCAGCCAGCACGAGTTTCTGCAGGGAACGAGGCTGACATTGAGACTTTCACAGAATGATGTACACCTCATAGTCCGGCAGCCAGCACGAGTTTGTGCAGGGAACGAGGCCGACAATGAGACTTTCACAGAATGATGAACACCCTATGTCTACTACAAATCCGCACGTCTGCCGAGTTCTAGTGAGTTCCTCTTCTTGTCAGACAGGATCAAAGAAAAACACATGTTAATCCAATGGGACGCAGACTGCAGTTTTTGGCTAAAATGAAATTTTGTATGTTTTCTATGATTAAACGAAAAGTACTAAGCCCATAGTCATATTTTTTTGGCATGCAATGTCTTCAGGTCATTTCCTATGATGTTCATGTGCTATTATCATGCTTCTGATCGGCAATGTTTGTGAGAATGTGGTTGAATGTAGATGAAGTGGGCCACCATGTTGGTGTTTGCCGACACTAAGAGGTTCGCCAAATCTAAATGTGTTTAGTTTTATAGACAGGGGTGCATGAACATGAAAGGAAATGGCCTGAAGACATTGCATGCCAAAAATTATGTCACTGGGCTTAGTACTTTTCGTTTAATCAGACAAAACGTAGGAAATTTCATTTTAGCCAAAAACTGCAATCTGCGTCCCATTGGATTTACATGAGTTTTTCTTTGATCCTGTCTGACAAGAAGAGGAACTCACTAGAACTCGGCAGACGCGCGAATTTGCAGTAGGCATAGGGTGTACATCATTCTGTGAAAGTCTCATTGTCGGCCTCGTTCCCTGCAGAAACTCGTTCTGGTTGCCGGACTATGAGGTGTACATCATTCTGTGAAAGTCTCACTTTCGGCCTCGTTCCCTGCAGAAACTCGTGCTGCCTGCCGGACTATGAGGTGTACATCATTCTGTGAAAGTCTCATTGTCGGCCTCGTTCCCTGCACAAACTCGTGCTGGCTGCCAGACTATGAGGTGTACATCATTCTGTGAAAGTCTCACTTTCGGCCTCGTTCCCTGCAGAAACTCGTGCTGACTGCCGGACTATGAGGTGTACATCATTCTGTGAAAGTCTCATTGTCGGCCTCGTTCCCTTTAGAAACTCGTGCTGGCTGCCGGACTATGAGGTGTACATCATTCTGTGAAAGTCTCATTGTCGGCCTCGTTCCCTGCACAAACTCGCGCTGGTTGCCGGACTATGAGATGCACATCATTCTGTGAAAGTCTCACTTTCGGCCTCGTTCCCTGCACAAACTCGTGCTGACTGCCGGACTATGAGGTGCACATCATTCTGTGAAAGTCTCACTTTCGGCCTCGTTCCCTGCAGAAACTCGTGCTGGCTGCCGGACTATGAGGTGTACATCATTCTGTGAAAGTCTCATTGTCGGCCTCGTTCCCTGCACAAACTCGTGCTGGCTGCCGGACTATGAGGTGTACATCATTCTGTGAAAGTCTCATTGTCGGCCTCGTTCCCTGCACAAACCCGTGCTGGCTGCCGGACTATGAGGTGCACATCATTCTGTGAAAGTCTCACTTTCGGCCTCGTTCCCTGCAGAAACTCGTGCTGGCTGCCGGACTATGAGGTGTACATCATTCTGTGAAAGTCTCATTGTCGGCCTCGTTCCCTGCAGAAACTCGTGCTTGCTGCCGGACTATGAGGTGTACATCATTCTGTGAAAGTCTCATTGTCGGCCTCGTTCCCTGCAGAAACTCGTGCTGGCTGCCGGACTATGAGGTGCGCATCATTCTGTGAAAGTCTCACTTTCGGCCTCGTTCCTGCAGAAACTCGTGCTGACTGCCGGACTATGAGGTGTACATCATTCTGTGAAAGTCTCATTGTCGGCCTCGTTCCCTGCACAAACTCGTGCTGGCTGCCGGACTATGAGGTGTACATCATTCTGTGAAAGTCTCATTGTCAGCCTCGTTCCCTGCAGAAACTCGCTCTGGCTGCCGGACTAGACAACGAATCACCGACAAAAGGCAGACGGATATAAACATTCTTGCATTTAGGGCCCATTAACGGTTCAACATCAGAAGTAGCCTACAGTTGTACTTACGGACGGATTTATAGAATCCTCAGGATATCCATTGTCACGTAAAGTCACAAATAACATGGACTTTTCAGCTGCCAAATTAGACAATGAGCAGATATTCTAAGCTCGTTTATACAAGGGACTTACAAGATCTAACTTGTATTGCAGGGGGACATAACTATGAATGTTAAGATACAAGTCAGTCCATGAGGCTTTCCTGAACACACTCGTGAAAGCGAAGGCTTCCACTAACCGCTCGTGCAAAACGTTCTTATCAAATTGTTTTGATTTTGCTGTTTATTGTTATTGGGAATTGTTTTGGATTAATCAATTGGACGACTATCTTCATTTTCAAATGCATTGGCCATCACAACTGCTTGAAAAGGAATGAGAGGAATTTACTTCGAAATAAGGAGGTGAGGGTTTCAAGCGCAAAATCAGTCAAATATCCGAACTATTCACTTGTTGAGGATATTTTTGGATTGCTATCATGAGGTTTCAGTTTGACGTGTCTTTTGCCTCCGCTGCACATTTGGGAATGAAAAAAGCAATGATTGAGCAGAACATGAATCCTAAAATTAGAAGAAAGAAATAAGTATGAGACAATCAGGACATAATTATCATCGCTGCGCTAGAAAGTTCAACAGTATTTTTAGAAATGAATCTGTCTCTCCTTGTTCTCAAGAATTCTTGAAAATCCAAACCTCATGAACAGAAAATGTGGAATATTCAAGAAACTC